>CALYDF020008465.1:0-11654 GCA_944474145.2 Dicrocoelium dendriticum
ATGAATATAGGTATATAATCGAGAAAAAGGAACGAACTCACCAAAAAATACAAACGAGAAAAATGTTGAATTCGCGTGTGCGAATCGGGGTCACCAATTTGTAGGACTAGTTACTACTAGTCCGAGACGATGCGCGGAAATAGGCGCGGATATCAGAAAGCAATTGGAGTCGGACACAGCGGACTGTATTCGATGGGCTACAATAAGAAGCGGACTGATGAAGAGAGGCAAGAGCGTACACGTGAGCGCGGGGACTTACAAGGCAGTTGTGTGTCGAGCCGGTTGTAAGATTAAAACAAGAAGGAGTAATGTACAATCGGTCAACAAGTAAATTGTACATGAAAGATAAGAGTTATCTTTTTGGGCGCTACAAAGTCGACTAGCCGTGTACGCCGGTATACACTTTTTGGATCCAAAGATTGCGAGAAACGGCTTGCGATCCGTCACTAGTGTGAAACGCCGGTCGTACATTATCTTGTTAGGTTTCTGAACCGCGAAGACGATAGCCAACAATTCTTTCACAATCTGACTATAGTTTTTCTCAGATGCGGTCAGGGCTCGTGCAGCGTGCGCCACTGCCTTATTTGAACCGTCCGGAAACCGGCGAGAAATGATTGCCAATTCCATAGCTGGAAGCATCAGTGGTCACAATAATCAGATTCTGATTGTGTTGCGTAAGCAGCACGTCTGACTTTAACAGACATTTCAGTTTCCCCAATGCTTGCTGACACTCTCCAAATCATTTCCACTCGACTTCACATTAGCCGTCGATTCAGTAGGTGACTTAGGCGATGCATACACGGCAAGAATTCGGTGTAATGGCTCATTCTACCAAGGAACGATCTCAGGGTTACGAGATCCGTTGGTGCAGGCAATTAGTCTATCACCTCGATATTCTCGGGGTCGCGTCGTCGGTCGCGTTCGTCAATCACAAATCTCAGAAACTTGATGAATTTCAAGAAAATTTTACATTTGTCTGCGCGTAAACGGAAACTATAATCTTTGATTCGCATCATCACGTTATCTAGTCGTTGAAATAATTCGTTCTTTGTGATGCCATGTTGAGGCAGGATTGTTTGTAGTTCATGGCGATCCCATTCCAGGTTCCCTTCTGTCAGAGATTTAGGACTGAGGTATTCCAGCTCCTTAAATTTCAGCGAACATGCGAACCATATTGTCTTAAAGGCAACGCAAGTATCGATATATATTGGTCACTTACTAACGCTGAAAGAGAATGGCTCATGGCATATAAAATCAATGCAAGACCCTTGTTAAAATACTGTAGCGTTACGTTCAGCAATTTACGTACATGTGACCTGAAGGTCATAGAAAATGTTCAACGCGCCTTCACCAAACGCATCTTTGGTTACTCTACACTTGTTACTTATATAGATATAGTGAATTGAAACTCGAGCCTTTATGGGTGCGTAGATTACATGTAAACCTTGATTTCCTTCACAAATTTGTGTAGCATAACGTGCGTAGTGGACACCGCTCCATACAATTTTGGTTGAAAACCAGATATGAAATACGCGACACCAAATGTATGATTGCTGTACCTTCATTCAAAGGCACAGTCCGACAGAACTTTTATAAGATTCAGCCTGATATGGAATGAACTACCTAGTTGTACACTATGTACAAAAAGCTTAAACGTATTCCACAAAAGGGTTTGGATTTTCCTGACACCAGCAAAAGTAAAGGCGATCTTAAGTTTGCAAATGAACGACGATAGATTGTTTGAGGAATAACCGGGTCATATTAAAAACTAAAAGATCACGGCAGCCAGTTGTTGGAGATGATTCGTCTAGCTGTGCGTTTTATTTACAATATCACTAGAAACCTGCTATGTTTTAACTTTCTAGGCTCATCCGCACATCTCATGTTTCTTTCTCATGTCTCAACCGAGCGACCGGTAACGGATCTATTTTTTTATGACTGATTGTCTGAAATTAATGAACTGATCCTCTTCTAGTTTCGATGACTTCAATTGTACGTCAGCAACCACAGTTGCAAGGACACTATCAACAGCATTTGGATTATCTTCACTGCTCAGTATTCCTTGCAATACCCTGGCTGGAACGCGACATTCTCTCGAAATTTCTGTACCATCGTCGTTATCCACCAAGACTTCACATGAACTTGTAATTAGCTAGTTATTAGTATTACACTTTTTAATTCCTGATACTTTCTATTCTTCCCTACTTCGTTGTTAGCCACGAGTGGGCTGATCTCTTGCGGTGATGGATTACAGCTTCCAAACTAAAAGCTTATATCCATGCAAGACATATTGCCACTGACTCACTGTGGTAAAAAAATATGTGCCATACTTGAATGATCCACATGTCAGAATGGGCAGAGGCTTCATCGTCCATAATGTATGCACAAAACAACCCTTATGAAAAAATAGCATTTGTTACATAGATGATGGCTTACATCCTATTTTCCCACATCGGCACAAAGCCATTTGGAGCATGAGAGTGCGGAGGAAAACCCGTTGAGGTAATATCCCGCATGGAAGCATGTCCCCTGCGACGGTTCCATGGTTGACCGTATTATTTTAATTGGACATTTGTGGCTAACTCTGCATTTACTAGTGTTCCCCTTTTCTTAATCACTCTGATAACTCTAGACTACCAATGAACTCAAATGCCCATTTGGGATTCAACTCATAGTCAAAGTAGGATTTATGTTCCCGGATAGGTGCATTTTCAGCATGTTACACTATCACTGCGGATGGTAATGTGTATGATTTTACCATTACAGAAAAATGTAAAACGCGTATGATTATCAACAACTCTCGAGCAAATAATTTCGCATCATACTGATAGTTTTAGTTGGGTCAACCAGCAAGTCAGACGGATACGCTAGCACAGAATTGCGGTGATGCAGTACGTGGAATTAAAAACTGAAATTTCGAGCGGGTAGAGGAAGTAAATAACATTTTACTAGATCACAATCTAGTGGATGAAGAGGGTCGTGCGTGAAAATCTGAGGCGGAGACCTTCAAAACCACCGATGTAAATGCTATTGGACAATACTTGTGAGAGTCCTTCTTCGATACTGTCGTTATCCTAACAGGTTTCCAAATGTTAGGGATGGTGCCCTCCATAAGACATCGGTTGAAAATTGTGGTCAGAGGTTTCGGGAGATAATCTGCACAGTGCTTTAAAACAAGTGATAATTCATCGGGGTCAGTAGCCTTATTAACCTCAATTTTTTGAGTTTTCAGCAAACATTAAACCTGTCAAAAGTGACTACCTGACTTGTGTTGGCGAAGTGAGGCAAAATATTAATACCATGTTGAGAAGAACAAAATTCAGCGTTGAGTTTGTACACATCCACATTATCGATGATTTTATGGGAACTTTGCCCACATAGGTGTTTCAAAAGTCTCCAGTGCTCGCGGCAATTATGAGCGCCCAGCACTGTATCAGTATATAGGCGGTTCAACATTTTTATTACTGATTTAATTGCCAGAGTCTTTTAACTTGCACACTCATTTTGCATTTACAGACCTGTTCTTGTTTTCTCCCAAGTTGCTCCAGTAGCGACGACGAAAATCCATCCATCCATAGGTAGATGGTCTCAACAGGGTAGTACAGATCGAAGCAAAATTTGATGTATTCAGTCATGTGGTCGCATTCCAAAGATAGTTTTTCCTTCTTGAAAAGTGGAAAGTCAGTTGACGCCAAAGTCACTTGGAATTTCGCAATATCTTCTGTCGAGTAGCCTGTCTGACGGTTTTGAATGGCTTCTTTGTCAAAGAAACAAACTTGGTCTTGCACTACAAGACTGGGCATACCTCCAGAAAGCATCGATCTGAGTTACCGAGAGGAGCCCTTTTGGTGTATAAAGTAACTGAGTTTTTGTTGCGGGTCCGTCAAAAATCCCCGCAAAAACGCGCCAGGAACCCCGGCAGAATGGCTGTGGAAAGCGAGGTCCAATTTCTCCCCACAACGCAGCAGAGCTCAGCCACTCCGAGACGCGGCCCAACTACGCCCCTTTTGACAATGGCCTTTTATAAACTACCACCTCGTCATGGTAGAAATTTTCCCTTACTTAATAACCCATAGCATCGTCTGTGATCGCCCTTTGTCGGTCGTAAAAGAGTCTTCAGAGGACCACTTGCCTCTTCTTTCTCTTCGCCTCAGCTGGGAGTTGGTCGGGTCGCGTGATTGCGTGTGAGTCGATAGCTGGCCAGCCTTCGTGTCTAAGTCATTAGCGCGCCTCTATCGTAACCCCTCTCGTCTGCGTCCGTTCCGAGGCTCGGCGTCTATCCGAGCACGTGCGGCTAGGATTGTTCACAAGCTCGCTCAATTATCCGCCTCACCGGCTACGCTAGCGTCATCAGGACAGCGCTATTCCGTTCGAGTGGTCAGCGTAACCAGCCGTCATCGTAAGCGTGCCAGCGACACTCTTATCAGGCAATTACGCATTCAATTATCTCAACAGGCGGCGTTCTCTCAATTATAACAGTTTTATTTTTGAAGACCACAGCTAACTGCGCGTTCAGTCTGGCTTCGATTTTCGCCATGTTTGTTAGACCGAGAGATTTTATGAATGCTGTCACTCTTGTTGAAATCCTCAACAGCGATATAGTGGGAGCTCTCAATTTTGGACTAACACTGGGGAAAATAATCGATAGTTTTTCAACTCAGACAGTGATATGTCAGGAGCAATATAAGCATTTCCAATAACTACAAAATTAGAACCGTTCAAGATCTTTGCTTTACATACAATGAAATGGCAGATAACCTTTGACGTTGAGTATGTAAACAATAAGACCACCGATTTACACTAGAGTTCGTTGATGTAACTGATGACGCCTCTTCCATGATTATGCGGCTTACCACTCGCATCTTTTCTTATGAGACGATGGTCACTAAGTTGGATATATTCGTCCTCAACGTCCGGATGAATCCAACTTTCTTGAATCATCACGACACCTGTATTTGCAAATTCCTTACGCATCATAATGGCAGTAAGGTCAACGATTTTGCTGAGGAGAGAGCGCACATTGCTGGAATCAGTGGAGTTTGTTCTTTATTTACAGGACAGTGTCTGACGCCAACTTGCCAACCTGCGCGATGTCTTCGAATATTTACAAAAAAGCTTTTTGAAAGTTCGTTTGATGGTGTTTCTGGTCTTTTTACCGCATTCGGCATAAGGTGTGCTTCGTGCGGCGCTTCGAACCGATTTCATAATTTCGGCAGAGTATCATATCATGGATGACCTTAGAATGGTTCAGATAAACAAAATTCGGAGAACAACACAGTAAAATGAATATATCCGCAGTAAATAACGTAGCAAACAGCATTCCAAGAAGAAACAGCAACGATCAATTTGAAGGCCACGTCACTTGCAAGAATTAGCAAAACTTGCACTATTAACTACTTTATGCCAACTCGTTGTACAGATTGAACAGTTGGACTGTGCCTCGCATCGTCGAGTACTAAACCGCTTATTTATCTACTGATGTCATTCAGATAAACTGCAGCTTCAGTTACAGACAGTATGACATTCAGGACTTGTTGAAAAATTGCCGGTGCGTTTTGACTCTAAATAGCAGACGATTGTATTGGTACAGACAACGATGAGTGTTGATCGTGAGATTTCTGTTTTCAGGTTCAACTTTAGCTGTAACTAAGCATCCATCATCATCGTTCATCATTATACACGTCAGCTAGAGGTGGGAAACACCTCAGCTACTGTGCCGCAATACATAAATGAAAAATGAAAATAAATACAAAACTTGCATGCCAGCTGAGCTACCAGCAAAAGATAAGCATCGTTCCGGTAAGCTACCAGTCAGCTACTAGGCAAAAAGAGAAATTATTATGTTCTACGCTACGAAATGAGATCGTAGGTGGAGGGGGAGGCTAAAAGGGATGGGGAGTGACAAAGAAACTCACAGCAGGAATGCCACTGAGGCCGGCTCCTTGCCATGTCAGCAAGTGTATCCAGCCAAACGTGTTCACCGTCTTTTGGACCCCAACCAGGGAGCCGTGACGCTCCAACCGAGGCCAGCACAGAAGTGAGGACCTTCATTCCTCTTGACCAAGTCATCGCTTGACCACCCCTCCTCTTCTTCCATCCACATCCCCGGTGAGCAAACAACGCACGTCGTGGAAGTCGATGGGCTGGCATACGCAACACGTGGCCCAGCCATCGGAGCCTGGTGCGTGAAATGACGATGCTGAGCGGTTCAGTTCCTTTTGCTGTGCCATAAACAAGGCGTCGAATACGCTCGTTGCTCACGCGGTGTTCTCACCAGATGTGAGCCAAACTGTGGTCAGGTTTTTGAACCAAAGGTTTTGGTTGAGAACCCTAATCGTTCTCCTGTCCAGGCCTGGGCAACCTGACAGGATCCTGCCCACGCAATACAATACAATGAATCTTTCCTCAAACAAATAAGAATCCGTCAGATCTAGGGTAGCGGAACATTTACCACCATTGAGCTTCGCTGATAGGTCGTCAGGAAGTGGGAGTGGGTATTGATGGGCTGCAGTGCGTCATTCAGACTAGTTGAGAAATATGCACACAAGCGAATAGAGCTGTTTGAATTCTTAATCACGACAATAGGGGCATCTTTTGGTGCAACATTTACTCGCTCGATTACCCCACTTTGCTGTAATCGGTCAAGCTCTTGGAACAATGGTATAATACGGATAAAAATGCCAAGGCTTGACAAGTCTCGTGGGATGGTTTGTGGGAATAAGGTTAGTTTATTGAAGTTACACAAAAGTGACAAATACATCTGTGGACTCACCATATTATCCACATTAGCACATAGGTCTATCCGTCTACCACGATTTCGTGGGGTTGATGAGCACAACGTTTCTCTACGGCTTGTCGTCACTCATTGAACAGAAATCAGATCAAGTAATGGAAATGGTGTAAAGCATCGTTGAGTCGTTTTTAAAAATAGGTAGCGTGGGCGCTGAAATGACAAAAGTCGAAAGAGTATTCCACGGCTGACAAACTCGAAGGGAAAAACAATTCCGGTGGCACTCAAGCCAACTGTATTGGGTGGCAAGTTTCAATTTATGACCCCTCAATTCTGTGTCGCAGCTAAGCTTCAGGAGGTGGTGACAAGCGTGACCGGGGTTTTTCAAAACCTGGAACCCCAGGATGAGCTCACCCCGTAAACGGCGATCTTCCGCTGTACACTCCCAGGGCTTTCAGTCGCCTATGGTATTGCAGGTGGGACGACCCCTGCACATCTTTTGTTGCCCGTCGCTGTGCGGTCTCCAGTGCAACCATGTCGCGTTTTAACCAGGGTTGCCAAGCTTCGATCGCGTACTCTACATTAGGCCTCACATACATATTGAGCATTTGGGGGAAGATGGAGCGATCGAACACCCTCCGTAACAGACCAACCTGCTGGTTCGCGGTTTTGGACGACTTCAAGGACTGCGCCAAACAGGCGAGGTCGTATTGGATTACCACCCCAAGGTCTCGTTCTTGTGAGGCGGTGTTCAGCATATCGTCTCCAAGCTTATATGCATACGTGGCTTGTAGCGGACATCCACGGTTTTGCACTGGTCCGTGTTAAACGGAAGTAGATTTAACTTTGACCATTCAAAAGCGCAGTCTAAGTCTCATTGCAACAAATAGTGATCTTCTTGACAGTGGATTGCCCCCCCCCCATATCTTGATGTAATCGGCAAAAAGCAGGAATGTTGATGACACTCGCAGGGTCGTTAATGAAGAACAAGAATAACCGCAGCCCCAACACCGACCCTTGTGGAACACCGCAGTCCACACCAATTGGATCAGAAAACAAACCTCGAACTTGAACCTGAAGGCGCCGCTGAAAGAGGGAGTTTCCGATCCATCCAAGGATAGGGTTTCCAACTCCGTATGCTAGCAGCTTTTGAAGAAGGATGTGGTGATCTATGCGGTCGAATACTTTGGAAAAGTCTAGATAGATGACATCAATGCCGGTCTCACTGTCGGCTATCTCGGTCTAACTGCCAAGGGCAAGCAGCAGGTTGGTATTACATGATCGATACTGACAGAATCCGTGTTGCTCCGGTGGTATGATGTTGGACCTTTCGAAGTAGCCCATTACAGCCTCAGCTATGATCGATTCCATCAATTTAGAGTGCACTTGGAGGAGAGTCACTGCGTGATAGTTGGCTGGCTCTGAACGGATACCACTTTTAAAAATCGGGGTAATGATGCCTTGCTTCCACATGCTAGGTACCTGCTGTTCTTCCAGGCATCTTTGGAAAAATCTCGTCAGTGGTTCAGCTATCCTCGCAGCTGCAACCTACAGTGCTTTCGCGGGAATGTTGTCAACTCCGGGAGAACTATGGGTGCGCAACGAGAGCAGCTTCCTCAAAATGGTCACTGAACTAAAGGTGACGTGTGTAAATACTGGCATCTTGGAGAATGGGACAGGTATGTTACAAATTCTAGGAGCACGTCAGCAAATTGGGGCGTATTGTAGCCGCAGAACGTTGGCCGTATCCTCGGTGATTTGAGCACATCCATCTGCTGATATTAGTGGGGACGCGCCACGTTTCACATTCCAGAGGCTGTTCACATGTCTGTACAGAAGCTTTTTTAACGCAAACTTCTCCGCTAGACTCTGCTGGTGTACCAATTCGTCCTCGCGCACAAGTGTAGTACAGTGAGTATGGTACACAAGATAGTTACTCCGGTTGTCAGGGCTACGGTTCTCTCTATACTCATGCCACACAGCGTCTCTTGCTGTCTTGTTTTTTCGGGTTCTACTCCGAATGAATGATCGTGCCCTTGCCGAACGAAGGAGCATGTTGACCGATGCAGAGTTAATCAGATCACTGAAGTTGTCAGTATAATCCAACAAAGCACTGTCAATGGAACAGTCGTCCGGAGACTCTCAGCTGGCATCTCCCACAAGATCTGCCAGTATGTCGTATTGGGTGATTGTTCGAAATAAGTTGGTATGTTCTTGTGGATACTCAGCATAACACACGAAGTCGTAAATTATGGTTATGTGGTCGCTTCGCCCCAGAGGGCTCTCCAGCCTTGGTTTCTCAACCCTATTCTCTTCGTTCGTAGCGCTAAATCAAGCATAGATGGTTTATTTCCGGTTTTGAATCGGGTGGGTGAACTGACGGCTGAAAAGCGGAATGCTTGCAATGTACTCTTACAGGTCGGCTTTTAACTGCTCGTTGGAGGAGGTCAGAACTTCCAGATCATGATGTTTGTAGTCACCTGAGATGAGAACATGACTGTATGGTCCTCGTAGGAGCCTTCCCAAGGATAATGCCAGGCGGGAGTCCATCTTTGAGGTGGACATTTTGGGGGAAGATAAGCGACGACCAAAAGGCAAGTGTCGCTGCGTCTCAGTCGCAGACTGCACCAGAGTGAGTCTATGATCAGCGTTTCCGGATCGGCCACCGGTTCACGCTGTAGTTCGTTGCGTTAGTATAACGTTATCCCCCCGCCTTTGCTAGGTCGGTCGTTTTGGAGAATAGTCATACCATGTATCGCGACTTCGACATCGCTAAATTCTGAGTGCAACCAGGTTTCCGTAATGAGTATGAGGTCCCAGACATGTGGCGCTTGACGTAGCCGCAGTTCGGTAAGCTTGTTCAGGAGACCTTGCACGTTGGTGTACATGCAGGAAATTTTCTGTTTTTAGCAATGAATCGTGGGATGGGTGTTTCGGATGAAGTGTTGTGCCGACCGGTAAAAGGTCGGCGACTATTCCTTTTTTGGGTGGGGGGATGACGAGCTCATCTGTGTCCGATTCATGGGCTCTACCATTACCTCTGCTTCTCTCTTTGTGTGTAACGCATGGGGTGTGTTTGGCAGTTTCGTTGCTTAGTTGATTGAATTTATCCGAACTCTTGTCGGTAAATGGTCTGACTAAGTGGCGGTTCTCGTGTGTTTGCTTAGCAGATGCTGCTTTGATCCAGGGCCCGGAAAGAAGGCTTTTGCGGCCCGCATTCCATCCCTCCACTACCATTGCTGACATTTGTCTAGATTGAAGGACCACCTTCATAATCCTCGGGCCACATCCTTCGTAGTTTGGCGATCGGCGCAATCTAGAAATTGATTTCGCTATGACGTTTTCCAGGGAGAGTCTCGCGAATGTACCGCCATTGCTCCTGGTCGTTAGTGGCTGCTTCTCGCTCACCATGACTTCCAGCCTCGGGAACACTTCGTACAAGGATGGTCCTGGCTACGAATTCCTTCTGGTTTTTATCTACTGTAGTGCTTCGCTTGTCTGCGCTCACTCCACGGAATATCCGGGTATAGGTGCATGGAATTTGAACCATTCCGCAGGTGAGCTGTTGATAACGGGACAGCTTCTACTTCATTAGCAGAAGTCAGCACAACTCGGAGACGTCTTGGTTCAGTGTAGTGCTGTGAGTTTTGGTGACGGGTAACGCCTAGCAAATTTACGGGCTTAGTCACAACACCTATAGTGTCACAAATGGAGTTCCACTGGTTCACGTCATCGGGTTTTTTTTCAAGGAATTTGACGTCGATTCTGGAAGGTTGGTGCAGATTACCGCTGGTATACTACGTGCAACTCTGGTTGTGGTCAAGCGACTATCTGGTCTGTATACAGTCGATGGAGGCTGTTTGGGTACAGCTCCGTCTTCTTCATTTACTATGAGTCCAGTGGGAGTGGCTGGAGATCTAGGTTTCCGGTCACCTTTGGCAGCAATCAAGTTCCGATCACCACTGGTGTCGAAGCCCTTCTGAATTCTCTGAACCGTCTGGAGGGTGGACGAGACGCTGATCATGCTCATTGCAATCGGACTGACGGTGGTTGTTTCAGGTATATGTGAGCAACTGGTGGTATTGGCGTTTACCGACACAGATGATGCATTTTTATCGAACTGCCTAGCCTTCTTCCTCACTTTTAATGCGCTGCTGGATGGGAATTACTTTGATTTATTCTCTGTCACGCTTTCTACAAATGAGACGTTTTTGGTGCTCCTCATTTGTTCAAACATTGCCGCTAGTCTTTCGTACTTCTGCGATATTTTATGTACAATCTTTACCAGTGGGATGACTATCCATACTGAACAGAATCACAGTGAGTCCGTTTCACTATTGTTTAGCTTCAACTGGTTCAATGTGAACTTGGAACATTTGCGCTGGAACTTGCTTTGGCAACTGCTACACTGGATTCCGCTCCGTACATTTTATGGCATGAAGGAAGGCCACAAACTACTGTCAATCTGGATGCGGTAACATGGGCTTTTGGTTGCTCGCCACAATCCATTGCATCGATCGATGGTATTCCCATAGAGGCGCTAGCGTTTATGGTTTCCTGCCGGTCGCGTGTGCGCTGAATTGTCTGCATGTTCAAGGTCGTCACGTTCTGTGCGTCTGGCCCAGGCGGGGCAGGTTTAAGCGGCTAGATCGTTCACGCGGCAAACAGAGCGACTGAGCGATATGGACGCAAAGTGTACGATAGCTAGTTTTATGAACGGTTCGCAGTTGGGGTTGCTGATTCGTCAGATGAAACGTGTAGTTGGCTTTTGTTTGAGACCACAAATGTTGCTGTGTGGTTCGTGATTCGGAAATTCCTTGATTGTGTTTTTACGGGAATGGCTCAAAAACCCCCATATGGATACAAGATGATCCATACAAGCTAGATCCGAAAAATGAAATGCACTAGACAGCGCAGATGAATC
>CALYDF020008466.1:0-11594 GCA_944474145.2 Dicrocoelium dendriticum
GCTTTCGATTTATTGAGTGGGAAGAGCTATCCGTGTTGTTAGCTATGACGTCAAAATGCCTGAGTTGCAGTAAAGGTGTGACCTCGCGTTCTAAGACCGTACAGTGCTCTGAGTGTGACGGATGGCTGCATATTGCCTGCTGCGACATTCGTCCTGAACTCTATGAGTCTCTGCAACGATATACTACATAATTTATCACTGTTTCCTGTCGCCGCTGCCGTACTTCATTAAACAGTTGACGCCTTCACGCCGGACTGCTAGTCCTGAGCCCTCATTCTACGCCAACGAAGTTCGAAGCTTCCACTGCATTGGACTCACTTGTTTCATCACCTTTTTCGTCCGCACCTACTTCCGGCTTAGCTACCCCCACAGGTAAACGAAGCCGTGTCCCATCTGCTTCCCAATCAGAACCTTTGACACACGCCTTGCCCAGTGAGCCCACGACTGAGACATACGCTGCCGTGGTGAGGAAAACTCCCACTGTCCCAATGGGTCAGGCGAAGTCTAAGTCCAAACCCAAGAAAACTGCTTCCCAGACCCAAATAAAATCTGTTCTCAATAATTCAACGAGTTGGAAAAGTTGATCAAGGACAGTACGTCACCACAGCCTCAGATCTCTGGCCGTGCTCTGCCACCCTCTCGTGAAAGATGTCTTATCATTATGAACTCCCCAGAATCCACCAAGCACACCTCTGCAGAAAGGGTGCTGGTTGACCAAGGGTTCCTTGAGCGAATGATTTCCATTTTATTCGATGAAGGTGAATTAGGTATAAACATTATCTCTGCCTTCCGCCTGGGCAGGAAGCAAGAGGATCCTTTCAAGGTACGCCCCCTCAAGATCGTATGCCAAAGCAAAGAGGAATGCCGACGCATCCTCCGACGAACCCCACGTTTGAAAGGTGAGCCTTTTTACGTCCTGCGAGATCTTTCTTCGGAAGATCGTATTAAAATGAAACCAGCCGTTGATGAGCTCCGGTCCCGCCGAGCGAATGGTGAGACAGACCTCCACATCGTGGATTTTCGCGTAATCCGTAGAACCCCGAGAACCCGGTGGAGGCCAATTCTCCTCAACCCAGGACAGTAAAGCACGAGAATGGACTGCGTGTAATTGTTGCCAATGTACGCAGTCTGAGAAATAAACTTGTTAAGGTACAGATGCTTGCGTCAGATACTCGCCCAGACTTGATGGCCTTTACCGAAACTTGGCTTTTTGCAGACATCATAGACTCAGAGGTTTCTATCCCCGGATACAGTCTTTGTCGAGCCAACCGCCTTGGAGGTAGGCCCATTGGCGGCGTTATACTTTACTGGAAGGCCGAACTCAAGGCCCATTTGGTTGCAGCTACTAGTGGGGGTGATTTTGATGCCCTGTGGTGCCGTACTCATGATGGATGCAGATTCTACACTATTCGTGTTGTTTACAGAGCGCCATCGGGATCCGGAGTTCCTTTGCTCGATTCGATCAGGAAGCACTACGCAGGAAAGGACAGTCTTATCGTGGGGGATTTTAATGCCCCTAATATCGACTGGGACCTACTTCTTTGGGGTCGTCCACCTGATTTTTCTGATGCTACCTTACTTGAGACTGTTATCGATTGTAATTTGTTTCAACACATCACCGTGCCAACCCGCATTGTTGCCGACCAAACGCCAAACATTCTGGACCTTGTGCTCGCCCCAGCTCAGTCAGATGTCACGAACCTAACAGTTCTTCAACCCATCGGCAAAAGTGATCATTGTGTCGATCCATAGCCAAAGTGGTTGTCGGAACTTTTGGCATGCGGATCCCCTCCGTCTGAGAACAGCCGCAAGCGCTATGGACTGGAGTATTCCTGATCCCATTCCTCTTGATGATGCGTGGAACCTGGTGCTCTCCAAAATGACTTCTCTAATTGAGCAGGTCGTTCCTTTCTCCCGTAGAAAGTCCTTCAAGAGGGGTCCACCTTGGATTGACAGTGAATTGAGATTTCTGATGAACAGAAGACGCAACTTGTGGGATCGTTTCAGGCAATCTCAAACAGAGTTCGATTACTCTTCCTACAAAACCACCAGAAATGCTTGTCGCGTTGAAGCGACAGAAACGTCAGCAATATGACCTATCATTAGCAGCACATTCAAGAACGACACCCAAAATGCTTTTCTCTTATCTAAAAAGAAGTACCAGGGCTGGCAGTGGCATCCCCACCTTGTGTTCCTTTGAACATCGAAATTTACTTTACGAAGACGCTGATAAAGCCAGTCTTTTGGCCCAGCAGTACGCCTCTGTCTTCGCGAAAGAAACTCCCGCCTGCGACAACACTGTCCAGTTTTCCTCATCAGTTGGATCAAGTAGACATTAACATCCATTCTGTGGTTAAACTTCTCCTTGGTTTAGATCCGCATTCTTCACCCGGCCCGGATGGCTTGCACCCCCTGTTCCTTAGGATTGTGGCGCAGTACATCGCCCCTCCTATCTGTCAGGTTTTCCGTCTTTCTTTTGAAGCTGGGCGTCTCCCGTCGGCTTGGAAAGTGGGCATTGTAAAACCCATACACAAAGGAGGGAACCGGCAAGATCCAGCCATCTATCGTCCTATCTGCTTAACGTCGATATTGTGTAAAGTTATCTTTAAGCAGGCTCTTCATCTCTGCGTCGAGGAACTGAATCTCTTCTCTTGTGCACAGCATGGTTTTCGAAGGGCACGCTCATGTACCTCGAACTTACTAGCTGCTAAGGAGATGGGCGAAATCGCTAGATTCCGGCAAACGCTTGGACGTTGTGTTTGTGGATTTCAGCAAAGCTTTCGACAGGGTCCCGCACGAACGACTTTTGCTTGAACTCCGAGGAATCGGTATTGCCGGGAATCTTCTCTCCTGGATCTCTGATTTCCTTCGCGACCACACGATGCAGGTGCAAGTAAACGATACATTTTCCGCCCCCGTTCTCATGACTAGTGGAATCCCACAAGGTTCTGTCCTCGGCCCTCTGCTTTTCAACATCTTCATCAATGACTTGCTTTCAACACTCCAGGCGGATTGCCTAATCTACGCCGACGACTTGAAGCTGTGAATGGAGGTATCCAGTATGGAAGATGCTGACAGGTTGCAATCGACACTCGACCTGCTACATGATTGGTCTATTAAGTGGCAGTTGCCATTGAATCATGAGAACTGTTCAGTTCTCCCAGTTGATGCGTCTGTCCCATTTGGAATCTACCATATTGGTGGTTCCTTGCTCAGAAACTCCACTCAGGAGAGGGATTTGGGAGTGGTACTTTCGTCTGACCTCAAATCTAATGAAGATACCAAGAGAAAGGTCGCTGCGGCCTACAGGATGTTTCACTCTATACGCAGAGCCTTCTCTCGCCTGACCCCGGGGATCTTCCGACTCCTGTTTACTTCACACGTACGCCCGCTTCTGGAATACGGGCTACCTGCCGCCTACCCTCTTACGAAATTTGAATGTGATATGATTGAAAAGGTTCAACGGCGTGGATCCAAATCTGTTGCTGAGCTGCGGGACCTGTCCTATTCTCTCCGACTCAAACAACTAAATCTCTTTTCCCTGGATTACCGTCGTCATCGCGGAGATTTGATCTTCACCCGGCGTATTCTTAGAGTAGAGTTGGGGAGGGAATCACAGGAATTCTTTCATCTCAACACAGAGAGTTCAACAAGAGGCCACAGTTTGAAACTGTTCAGATCGAGGAGTGATCGAATGCGATCCAGACTGGCTTTATCCACTCGCGTTCTGAGTGACTGGAACCGCCTTCCGGAGTCCATCGTCGATACGAGACCGAGGAACGTTTCAAGCATTTTTTGGACTCTCACTTTAGTTTACGGGGATCCGGCTGTTTCCAATGCCTCTTCAGTGCTTCTCTGTGGGGCCTTGTTCCGCAATGACGCAGGCTATCTCCGAAACGACCGGGAAGTGACGGAGCTGACAAAGGAACTTCCTTCTGCTCTCTACCATCCAATGATCCAATGAAAAAGGCTGCTTGTAGTGGGTCCCGTATGATGTGGTTTATTCGCCGCTCCTTCGTGTGCTAACGGCCAATGTCTTTGTGCAACTGTTTTCAGCTTTTGTGCTACCCCACTTAGAATACTGTATCCAGACTTGTCCACCTTGTAATCGACAAAATAGAGCTGGAGAGGGTTTTGCGAGTGGGTACCAGGTTAGTACATAGATTACGGGGGCAAAGGTATCTCGAACGTATGCTTAGCTTGGGTAAGTACTCAATGCACTACCGCAGAATTAGCGGAGACTTGATTCTCACGGGTAAGATAGGTCTATACTTGTCCTGGCTGTTTAGCCCCGCCAGACTGCCTAGTCTCCGAGGCCACCCGTTGAAGCTGCACAAACTGTTCTGACCGGGTAAGGACGGAAACTCGCTTGTCGCGCCGGGTTATTGAACGTTGGAACTGGCTTCCGGAGCACGTTAGGAAGTCTGCTGGAGGGTTTTGAGCGCCAGTTAGATATACTTGGGTGGCAGTAGCAAACCTTCCCCTTCTCCTAACCGACTTGTGTCTTCAACCTTACCTTCGTTTTTTATTTTTTCTCACCCCTTGGTATTCTCATTATTTAGCTGACACTCCTCTTGTTTTCTTAGCTTACCCTTCACTCTTTCTTACTTCACATCAACCGGCCTGACAGGGACTGCTGAGCAGGAAAATGTGGGCAGTAATTGGTTGAACAGGGTGTGATACGGTCTTTGTTTTAGACTTTTCAACATCTTAAGCAAACCTATCAATTTCCAATCCAACGATACGCAAAAGAAGGAACATTCAAGGGTTATCGTTCCCGTCCCAACTGAACTTGAACTTGTGCCTATGACTAGTAGCGTTCCCCAAGTATCAGTGCTTGGACTATAACTCTTCAAACTTCTTGATCTGCGCCGATGACCTCAAGCTATGGTCAACAGTATCCAGCCTTGAAGATGCGGTCCGATTACAAGCGGCTCTAGACCAGCTACACGAATGTTCCATCAAGTGGGAATTGCCAGTAAACCGAGATATATGCACTGTTCTCCCAATGGGTATCACTGAACCGTACAGTACATGCCACATTGGTGGGTTTCTCTTCAGGAATACCACTTACGGGAGAGATCTCGGGGTTCTCGTGACTTCTGAACTTAGAACGACGCAGCACACGTTGAATAAGGTGGCCATTAGAAGGAGACTGGTGGCGTCTTAAGATCATTCGCTCGAATGACTCCTGAGATTTTTCAACCTTTGTTCACTTCGCACCTCCGTCCAGTCTCAGAAAATGGCCTACCAGCTATACATCCGCTTTCAAAGTTTGAATGCGCTTTGCTGGAAAAGGTTCAGACACGTGCATCGAAAGCTGTTCTGGGGCTTCCTGATCTACCGTACCCCATTCGACTCCAGCAGCTCAATCTGTTCTCCCTGGAGTTTCACCGTCGCCGGGGTGATCTCATTTACACTAGGCGCATCCTCCGAGGGGAACTTGGAAGTGAGTTACAACCATTCTTCCGGCCTAACACTGACTGTTCCACACGAGGTCACACATGGAGACTATTTAAGCAAAGAAGACAGAATTCGCATGGATCTCACCCTATCCACTTTAGTGGCAAATGATTGGAACGACCTACCGGAAGAAATTCCAGACGCGCCATCCGAGGAAAGTTTCAAGCGGCTGCTAGACAAACATTCGCTGAGAATGGTGGAATTTTGCGACTGTCACTGCAATTGCGTCGAACCCTCGAGCAACCTCGTAACGCAACGACACGCATCTAACCCAGTATGATACGGAATCGATGAGGCTGACAAGGGTTTTCTCTCCTGCTCTTTACAACTCAATAAGTTATCCACGAAGCACCACGAAAATTTGTGCGCTGTGCTAGCAGGGATTAACGTCTCGCGGTCGGTCTACCTCCGCGCAGTTCACCTTGCGTTCCTGCCCAACCTGTCGTTCGTTGTAACGCGCCAGTGTCTCCGTAGCAAGCAAACAAGTAAGTTATCGTCAAGCGTAGCCTATGTTGTGAACGTCGTTTCCTTTTCTCTTTGCTTTCCCGTTTCGTCTTCGGAGTTGTTGTATTAGCCAACCGTCGTACACTTTCGCGCCATCCATCTAGTCGCCCCGCGCTCGGTACTCTTTCGGCAGCTGTGACAATATCGCCCAGCTAGCCACGAGATGTGTCACAAGCACACTATCCATCCAGCTCAGACACTTACTAGGTGATTTTCCAGCTGCATACGAAGTATCTCCTTTACCTTTCAGCTCCCCTCGGTCTGATATGACCCACGTACGCCCTGGAACCAGAAGCCTTCGAAACCCACTACCCGACGCATATTACATTCGTACAGCGGAAACAACCCAAGTCCCTCTTTTACGTCTACCCGGACAGTCAAGCTGCGGCCTAGCTAGACGTCCCCTAAAGGCTTGAATCTCTGCTCGTTTTTTGGAGCTATTCGAACACCGCAAAGATATCCCTGCGGAATCAGATTGCAACGAGCGGCGCCGTTCTGTCAAACGGCTGCTCAAGCAAAGCCTACGCAAGGATCGTGAGACATGGTGCTCTGAGCGTGCTTTAGAAGTGGAGACCGCTGCCCTCACTGGAAACACTCGCAGGCTTTTCCAACTCATTCGGTCCACTGGCCTCAGGAAGCCTTTTGTCAGTGAGATCATTTGCGTGGTGGATGAGTCTCCGACCACCATCAACAGAGGCCTATTTACTATTGGGCCGAACACTCACTCGTAGTTCAACTGACTTCCACCATCCATCAGTACATCTTGTTGTCCACCCTGGCTCGTCCCACTGAATTCACCTAGCGAAGCCTCGAGATTCGACACTTGAAGCGGTTCAAGCCTGCCGACTCAGACAGACTTCCTCCGGAGCTGTACAAGTACGGCCGTGTGGCGATCATTAACCAGCTGACCGCGCTGTTCGCAAAATTCTGGCATGAACAGAAAGTGCCTACCTCTTGGAGCGAATCAGTTATTGTCCCGATTTTCAAGAAAGACGCTCGCACTTCATGTGTAAAGCATCACGGGACTAGTTTTTTCGGTTGTCTCTAAGCTATTGGCATCCATTCTGCTTCGCAGACTGTCCTTAGTACATGAATCATACTACCGTGAAGAACAAGTTGGTTTCCGTCCCGGCTGCGGATGCATGGATCAAATATTCACGTTTCGCCAGCTCCTCGAACATCACCACATTTATCACAGGCCCACTGTCGTTGCAATCTTAGAGATACCTGCCGTTTTTGACTCCGTTTATCGACCTGCTTTATGGCGTTGCTTGCTAAAGAATGGGGTGCCAGTGAAATATACTGCCATCTTACGGGCACTTTACCTTCATACATGCGGCAGAGTGAGGGTCTTGGCAAACTGCCTTCGCCATTCGTTGTCAATAGCGGTGTGTGACAGGACTGCCCTATGTCCCCATTCTTCTTTAACTTCGCAGTCGAAGACATTCTATCGAATGCACTAGAAGGTTTCCAACATTTTGGTCTACTGCCGGGTAAGCGCGCGACAGACTTAGATTATGCTGATGATGTCACCTTACTTGGTGACGATCGTCAGGGTATGCAACTCATTCTGGCTCGTTTGGCGGTTGAAGCATCTAAGTATAGCATGAGCTTCGCCCCATCGAAGTGTGAAGTACTGCTCAAGGATTGGCTTTCACCTGCTCCCGTGCTCACTCTCGAAACTACACAACTTTACAAGGTAGATAGTTTTGTCTACCTTGAGAGCTGTGTTTCTGCTGACGGTACTATCAAAAAGAAGTTTCTCTTCGCATCGCTAAAGCTCGATCAGCATTTGTCAATCTGAGGCACTTGTGGCGTCGTCGCGACGTCTCATTCTCGCTAAAGGGCCGCGTTTACAGCGCATCAGTTCGCTCAGTATTGTTGTATGGGTGCGAGTCCTGGCCGATTGGCGTGGAAGACGCGTCGTCTTTTTGCCTTCGATAACGGTTGCTTAAGGAGGATTGCTTGTGTTTGGTGGCAACATCGAGTTAATAGTAATGACGTTCGACGTCGCACCTTGGGGAATGCGAGTATTCCCTTCAACATACTGGTTTTGTTGCGCCAGTTGAGATGGCTCGGTCACGTCCTACGCATGGCACCTGAGCGTCTACCGCGTCGCGCACTATTCGCTCGTCAAAGCCCTGGCTTGTAGAGACCGCGTGGTGGTCAGCCTTCTATATGGCGGCAGCACATGAAATCGCTGACATCGTGTCTAGCCGCTGTTGGATCCCTACGTCTTCCGGAGTGGGGACCCAAAGATGAGGAGTGCCAATGGCTCAACTCTCTTGATGATATGGCCCCCAACCGGAATCAGTGGAAGAATTGTGTACAGTATTGCACTGATTCGCATGTATAATACTTCAAACATTAACAATGACAAAAAAGAGAAATCGGCGTGTAAAAACAACCTAAACATGTTCTACTTTTAGTCAAAATGTTCCTTTCTTCCTGCGGCGTATTAGCTGAAGTGTGTTGTTCACCTTCAACTATCATGCCACGATGATTATGACGCGATGACTGTCCCTTATCCGCTTATCTCCATGGTTTTCTGTTGGCTCTGTGTCTGGTTGCTGGACTGCTGAGATTACTACTACTACTAACTACTACTACTGCTACTACTACTACTTACGCTTTAAAGTCTCATTGGCAACTAGTGTAAATCATCTACTAGAGCAGGTCCCCCCAATTTGAAGACTGCTGAAGGAATTCTGTCTGACCCTGCGGCCTTATGCAATTTCAACAGCCTGATATCACGTTCGACTTCAGCACATGAGGGCGGATCCAAGGAGGCAGCCCAGAGAGAAGGGCAATCAATGTCCGAAGAAGAAAGCGATAACTCAGGTTAGTTAAATTTCCTTGCAAGTGTTCAACCCAACGCTCCAAGCGTTTTGACAGGCTGTGGGTCGGCTGCCCACTCTCATCGCGTATGGTCTTGCTAACACCAGGTCTCCTGCTACTTGTTTCCCGTATCAGACGGAATAAATTACCAACGGTAGCGGCTGTTTGCATCTCCGAGGCACGATGAGACCAGCAAGCTTCACGGGCTTTCTTCAGGCTAGCACGTAGTTTTGTCCTGAGATTTTTGCGAGCCTCATTGTATTCGCTTCCAGCCGTAATACGTCGGCGAGCATCCACAACTTCCAGAGAATGCAGACACCCAGTGTCCAGTTTGGAAATTTGATTTGCCACTTGAAGACATGCCTGCTGATAGTAACGTTTGACGAATATGCGACCAGTGATCATGGACGGTGTTCAGTTGGCGCTTACTCAGCCCGGATGTCAGCGCACTTTGATACACATTCAGAACACCTGGCTTTGCCAGCTGACTGGTGTCGATGCGCTCACAGCGGCATTGCAGACGTCCACCGAAACACATCCGAAGGTCGACATATACAACAGCGTGGTCGGAGTCCACGCTCTTGCTCCAAATCGAGCGACAGTTTTGGACACAGCCTCTCCAGCGGTAACTGATCGCGATATGATCGATTTGCATTCATGGCTGGCCCGAGGCTGGTGGGCGCCAAAGCACGCTTCCGCGGGTGCTTTGTCGAAAGTCTGTGCTCGCGAGAAAGGGATGAGCACCTTCACACAACTGTAGCAATCGCTCACCGTTATCATTACGGGAGCCTACACCATGGCAACCCAGATGAAGCTCATCAGAGGACAATATTCTGACTTGAGCGTTTAGATCGCCAGCCAACACCACAGTATCTGTGCTTCTTCTGTAACGATGGAGCTGGTGAAGTTGCTAATAGAAATCATCTGTCACTGAATCAGTGCTACGGTTTGTAGGGACGTAGGCCATAATGACAAACAAGCACCGTTTGTTCCCGCGCAACTTAGTAGCATGGAACAAACCAGCTAATCTAACGGTGCACATCCGACTGTTGACTGGGATCCAATCATTCAGGGCAGTTTCAGCCCGGGGACTAAAAACAATGCCGACACCAGCTTGACCGGCATTTGAAGCTGTGTCATTGCCAGATAGGTGCAATGAGAATGTGGCGCCAGTGTCACATGTGGGGGATCGCATGGTAAGCACGGAGCTCGAATCCTGCAGGCGGATTTCTGATAAACAGCAAATACAGATCGATAGGGTCTCCAGTGTGCGGGCAAGTGCAAGCTGTTGGCTAATCTGTAGCAAAGTGCGCACGTTGAGGCATGCCAGTCTCGAGACACGAGAACTCCAGAGGGAAACGGATAAACCGACGTTGACCGCTTGGTTGAACATGGACTTTTGACTGGATTGGAGCGATGCCATGCGACTGTGATTTGAAACTAGAAGACAAGCGACTATTGAAGCGAGGTGGGGAGGGAAAAGAACCGGGGGATTGAAAATGGGAGGATAAAAGTAAAGTTGGAGCGGGACGATAGGAATGAAAAAGCGCAAGGGGGATAAGAAGAAGGGAAGGCCTGAGCAGTAGCAACCAAACATCTACCACCTTGATCGATGCAGCAGATAGGGCGCCGTTGGTTATCCTCTGCAAGGACCAGAGTATCAAGAAACTGTTAGAAGAAAGGTTCATTGTATTGCGTGGGCAGAATACTGTCAGGTTGCCTAGGCCTACACAGGAGAACGATTAGGGTTCTCAACCAAAGCCTTTGGTTCAAACACCTTACCGCAAAGCAGCGGGGTTTCGGCATTGGTCTTCAGAGAGCCCGTCTTATGGATTAAGGAGCAACCCTCACCCCAACCTCCAACCTGGAGGGCCAGGTGACTGAAAATGTGAAATGTGTCAGCTTATACGCCGTAACGACGCTTCGCTGCCGAGCGACCACCACTAGTCGCGCGCGGGCTGAGTATACCGCGAGGACGCCCACCCCTACGCGGATTCGAACCGGTGACCTTATGGTTGGAAAGCAAACGTGCCGACCACTCGGCCACCGGCCGACTGGTGACTGAGTTTGTCAGGTCTCTAACCATTGACCATTCTGGTATGAGGGGTTCTGAAGGTGCAAAAAGCACCACTCAGCATAGCTCAATGGATCACTGAGGCACACAAATCATCGCACCACTTTAAGGTCCAGTCTCATCGCGATGGACTAACCGTCTATGGCTCGACCTGCATCAGCTGAGTAGGAAAACGTCCGGGAGCAGGGGACCAGCCGAACTGATCTTAAAAGTCTTCCGCCCAAGGAGCCATACGGCGCTCTCTATTATTATTCAGTGCACCCGCGCTGTCTCTGATTGTCTCACTGACGCCTGATATCCTGGAACAAGTGGTGTGCATCAGCTGGAAGAGCTTGCGGTAATTGCCTACTGCTCCTGCCTCCATTTCTTGAGCCCGACTGGTCCACTATGCTTCCTTGTCAGTGTGCAGGTTCCGCATTAGTTCGCGTCTAATAGCGCGTCTGGTCACGTGCTCAGAGCCAGCCGGGAGGTTTCTTCTGGATTCCAACTGGTTCGCTGACCTTTCGGATATCCAGTGACTGGTGCGGTGACGATTGATAGTGTCACAAGCAGATGCTCGTGTATCATACATGGCGGCTGAGATCCTATTCCACTGAAACTCAGTGTCATTAGGACAAGAAAGAGAAACTTCGGTACGCAGTACGTCTTGATAAGCTTGCCTGACAGAGGGTTGAGACAATTTCTCCGTTGCTAATCTGAGGGGACGCCTGGTGCG
>CALYDF020008467.1:0-11623 GCA_944474145.2 Dicrocoelium dendriticum
ACGATTGTAAAGCAATTTTACGACACCGTCAATCAACAACAGCAGTACATCAGCCATTTGAACTGATGCTTCGCTGCCATACAACCTTGATGACCTATGAAATAAAGAATAATAAGTGGGAGAGGGACTAACCTGAGAACCTTAATGCCTTAAGAAAACATTCAGGGTTCAGGCGTCTACACTTTGTGTAGACAACATACTGTCACAAACAGCTGGCTATCGTGCATACATAAGGCGGCATCGGCGAGACAGCTTCCTTGTGGTTTTCACTCTCCCGCGTCATAATCAGCCATTAACCCGCAGATAACTCAGCACCAAACTCACTTTAAACAGGCAATCCGATTAGGAGACGGCAGCAGACGCGCCATTGGTGTCTACTGCGAGCCATGTCCTGTAAAGTCTCGAGCCAAGCACAAGGCGACTCACGTGGACACCAGCCCGGAAGACGAGACGGACAAACGGCACCCAGTTTGGTCATCAGTGACTTCATTTCCCGCTGCCAAGTCAAATTCTGTCCACCTCGATCCTTGCGCCACCCTACACCTGGCAGACTAAACAAAGCCCTCCTAGGTAAGCGGTGACCAGGCATACGTGCGCACGTACACGAGCCAACGCAACTACTTCAGTGCTATCTGTTTTTCTAGGGAGCTAGCATGAGTATCACTACCTAGTACTCGCCTACGCACATCATCGTTGCGGACACGCTGGTGCCATCCGACTCCAGCAGTACTTCGCAGACAACGATGATCAAAGACTTGAAGGCGCCTCAGATCTTCAGACCGAAGGGGCTAAGTCTCACTACCATAGAGCAGAATGGCCCTCACTGTGGCCTTGTATACACGGCCTTTCAGACGGAGGGAAACTCCCTTCTGTCGCCGAAGATGCCGCAGGTTCAAGAAGGTAGCTCTGGCCTTTGCAATGCTTGAGCTGACGTCAGTTTCCATGCGCCCATCGTCGCTGACGCAGCTGCCATGATAAGTGAATTGATCAACCACTTCGAGTTCCTCGTTAGCAAGGGTCAAGGGGTCATAAAGTGATTGGTGGTCCTGCAGCAGCACTTTGCACTTTGAAGGTGCAAAGCGCATACCAACTGAAGGGACCACTCTAGACAGGCTATTTAGGGTTGATTTTGCCCCCGCAACATTGTCGAAAAGCAAGCTGAAATCCTCTGCATAATCAAGATCGACTGATCGTTCACCGGGCAGCACTTCAAACCCTACGTCGTGAGATACCACAAGGAAACATTCCATGATAGAATCCACGACGAAATTAAGCAGAAATGGGGAAATCAGACAACCCTGACGAACGCCATTTGTGGTCGGAAAGCTATCCGATTGGCCACCGTAGATCCTGACGTGGCCTGTAGTGTTCGGGTATATAGAACACGTAGGATGTTCACATATTTCGTAGGAATACCTATCCGTGCAAGTATTTCGAACAGGCTCGATCGATCGACTGGATCGAACGCACTTTTGAAGTCAAGGAACATAGCCATTGTCGGTCTGCGATATGCGTGGCGCTTCTCCAACACCTTCCGTAAAGTGAATATATGGTCTATACAGGCACGTCGGCCGGTGACCGAGTGGTCTGCACGTTTGGTTTGCAAACCGTAAGGTCCCCGGTTCGAATCCGCGTAGGGGTGGGCGTCCTCGCGGTATACTCAGCCTGCGCGCGACTGGTGGTGGTCGCGCGACAGCGACGCGCCGTTACGACGTACAGCTGACATTATTATTATTATTATTATTATTATTATTATTATTATTATTTTATTCTGTACAGCCACGTCCTGGGCGAAACCCGGCCTGCTCTTCCCTACCCTGAGATTCCCATTCGACGGTGAGGCGACGAACGAGAATCGAGGCCAGTAATTTTGTCACAACTGGTTAGAACAGTCTGTGCGACTGCCTTTCTTGTATATTCCCACTATAATCGATTCGCTCCAATTAGCCGGGACTCTACACCATATACGTTCGAATAGGGAGGTCAGTGCTTTGCAGAGGACCTCACCACCTTACTTAAATAGTGCTGGTGTGATGGAATCCGGGCCAGCGGCACAAAAACGATTGAGGGCTGTGATCGCATTTTGTACCTTGGCCTCCGACGGAGGCTCTAAGCTAACCGTCCATGGCTCGTCCTGCATCACCTCAGTAGGAAGAGGTCCGGGAGCAGGGGGCCAGCTGAACTGATCTTGAAAGTGTTCCGACCAACGAGCCATACGGCGCTCCTTATTGTGTATCAGTGCACCCGCGCTGCCTCTGATTGTCTCACTGACGCCTGGTTTCCTGGGACCAGTTGTGTGGATCAACTGAATGAGCTTACGCTAATTACCTAGTGCTCCTGCCTCCTCCATTTCCTGAGCCCTTCTGGTCCACCAATATTCCTTGTGGGCACGTAAGCTGCGCTATAATTCGCGCCTAATAGCCCGTCTGGTCACATTGTTCTCAGAGCCAGTCGGGAGATTTCTTCTAGATTCCAACGGTTTCACCGACTTCGCGGATATCCAGTGACTGGTACGGTGACGACCGATATTGCCACAAACAGATGCTCCTACGTCGTGTATGGCGGTCGAGATCCTATTCCACTGAAGTTCAGTGCCATTAGAACAAGACAGTTCGGTATGCAGTGCATCTTGATAGGCTTGCTTGACCGAGTGCCGAGAATTTCCCCGTTGCCAATCGGAGGAGACGCTTGGTGCATCTTCCGGTAAAGTTCATGGAGAAACGACAGCGTACCAAGCCATGATCAGAGTCGACGCAGGTACTACTGTACGAGCGGCAATCTAAGATGGAACCACGCCACCTGTCACTTATGGCTATGTGGTCAATTTGGGTCCATCGCTGGCCAGCTACAGGAAAATGCCAAGTAGCACTCCGGCGCCCACTGTGTCTAAAAGCAGTGCTACTAATAAACAACTGGTGTTTCGCACACAGTTGCAGCAGACGCTCACCGTTGTCAGTCCGTTCGGAGTTAAGCCCATAATTACCATCCAGCTGAGCATCTGAGGAGCTCAGACGCCCTACTTGTGCGTTCATACCCTCTGCAAGTACTATAATATTTGGACTAGCAGCACTGCGTAGTAGCGTGTTCAGTTCGTGATAGAATGTCTCCATGACAGCATTAGAACTGCAGTCGATGGGAGCATAGGCGGAAATCTCAAACAAACGACCTTTTGTACTACTTCATGAATCAACTTTGGCTGATGTCGTCAAACGCGCTGTAGATAAACGGCTGTTCACCGGAATCCAGTCGACCAACGATGGCTCAGTCTTGGAGCTTAGAATGATTCCTACACCAGTTTGACCCGTGAGTGCTGCATCGACGTCCCCGGATGCGCGCAGCCCATCACGAGAGGATAAGCCGGGTGCAGTTAATTCAACAACCCCGTTGAGTGATTGATCCTAGTTTCGGACACACAGCACACATCAACACCCAGTGTCCAAGGTATGCGCGAGTGCAGCCTGTTGACTTATTTGTTTCAGAGTGCGAACGTTGAACGTCGCCATGGAAACGTGACAGGGTGGCTTTATAATGGACTGTTACCGATAGGCGTCCGATGCATGTCGCTAGGTTGCTACAGATGGTTCTACTCCAGTAGCACTTTGGCTGCTGTCAATTAAGCTGGGAATTATAGAAGGAAGGTTAGTAATGGGGGTTGGGATAGGAGTAAGAGAAACAGGTGGAAAAGAACGGAGGGAGTCTCCAGCAATAGCATGTTTTCGCTTATCCGCCCTGCTGTATGCAGCAGCTAAGGTGACCCTTGATAATCTGCGCGACGGCCGATGCAGGATGAAGTTTATATTTGAAGAAAAAGTCATGGTTGTATGTTTGCTGTGATACTGCCAAGGCGCCGAGACCTAGACAGGAGGACGATTACGGTTCTCAACCAACGCCTTTGGCTCAAAAGCCTGTCCGCGACGCAGGGGGGGTGGCAATGATTTAGTTTTACAGAAATGGACGCCATCCCACCGTACGCCCACAGAAGCAGCACAGCCGAAAATCAGCACGACGGAGCGCGTGCCACGAAGAAGTATATTGTGATGGTTAATTCAAACAAACTGTACGAAAGATGTCATGATAAAATTGGTGATAGGAGAGACGTGCCATACTGGTTCGATTTCTAGGCCGAAATATTGTTGAAAACAGTTTTTGAATAAACACTGGGAACAGAATTTGACTTTTGCCAAATTCTTTTCATATATCAAGAAGTGTTCCAGTAAACACGTGCAGCAAAATCTGACGGTTGTCAACTTTTTCTCCGAAATTATGACGTCCACTTGCGTTGACTGTGGCAAAGGTGTCACCCGGTCAAAGGCCGTCCAGTGCGCCCTCTGCGAGAGTTGGATGCACATAGGGTGCTGTAACGTTGGTCAAGATCTCTACCAATGTCTTCAGGACACCGCCTCCAGGGGCATAAGCTTTCACTCTGACCTGTGTTTAGCAGTGGTTAGCGGCAACAAACTTCTGGTGATCATGCGCCCCAGCGTACCTACTGCTCCCGCACAAGCTCTATCTAACTCCGAATGCGAAATTCCTGTTTCATCTGCGTGCCTGCCTAGGTCTGGCTACTCTACGCCCAAGTGGAAAAGAAGCCGTGCCTCCTCCACAGCGTTGCCGGGAACACTGTTGCCCGTCTGTCCTGGCAGTCCAGATCAAAGTGGAAGCCGGATCACTTCTTCCTCAGAGGGTGCACTATTAACGCAGGGTAGTGTCTGCAAAGATCAGTTGGATGCAACTAAACCAAAAATAAAACGAGGATCTGTGCTGCTGTGGCGGGCATATACGCTCTAGAAACGTCTGCCCTGAACCTGGTCAAAAGACGGACAAAGAGCAGTTTCCAGGCCTAAAGCAAAATTTAACCCAACGCAACTGGAGCTCATTATTGACAAAGTTACCCAACTTGAACGGCTCATTTAACAAAAGCCAGTCCCAGAAAGTCCAGGTGTCTCAGGAGGAAACAAAGCACTTTGTAAACGTTGCTTAATACTCACGAATGCTCCTGAATCCGACAAAGAATCATCAGCTGAAAGGATTCTTGACGACCATTTTTTTTGAACCGCAGGCTATCCATCCTAATCGATGAAGGCGAGCATGGTATCAACGTCATCTCTGCTTTCTGTCTAGGTAGAAAGCAGGGTGATCCATCCCAGACTCGCTTGCTAAAAGTCGTCTGTCAGCATGGTGATGAGTGTCACCGCATCCTCAGGCGTACCTCGCGTCTCAAAGAAATCTTTTTTGTTCTGAAAGACCTTTCCCCAGAAGATGGAGTCAGAATGAGACAAGCTGTTAACGAACGGGAAACTGATCTCCACATTGTAGATTTTCGCGTTGTTCAGAAAACCCAGAGAACTCGCTGGAGGCCAGTCTTACTGCTATCCAGCCACTCTGTTTAAATAGCGGTTTGCGAGTGACATTTGCCAATGTATACAGCCTTAGAAATAAGCTCGACGAGATTCCTTCTCACATTAGTGAGCATCAGCCAGATTTACTGGCTTTCATCGACACCTGGTTACCAATATAAATCCAGGACACTGTGATTAGCATATCAGGATATTAACTATTATGAGCAGATCGCTCCAGTGGGCAGACTGGGGGTGGAGTAATTCTCTACTCGAGGCACACGTTATCGATGCTCTCTGCGACAATGACGGAGTTTCAGAGATACTATGGTGCCGAATTCATGACGGTTATCAGCTGCACACGGTCGGTATGGCTTACAGAGCACCACTGAGCTCAGGCGTCCGTCTGGCTGGCTTGCCGGCAGGCAGGCCTTTCCCCAAAGCCCCCCCCCCTGGATCGATCGATAGGTGAGATCCCTGATGAACAGACGACGCAAACTGTGGGACATATTCAAGTCAACACAGGTAACGTCAGATTACTCGAATTACAAAATGATCAGGAATCTGTCCACTTTAAGAAAGCGCCAGAAACGATTACAATACGAATACAGCCTAGTCATGCAATCACGAACATGCTCGAAGAAGCTGTTCTCTTATCTGAAGGCTAGCAGTGGTATCCATGCTCTATCCTGCCAGGAAGAGTAGTAGTAGTAGTCTCAACAGTCTAGCAACTAGACATAGAGCCAACAAAGCCATGGAGATCAGTGGATAGAAGACAGTCATTGCGTCATAATTATCGTGGCATGGTAGTCGAAGGTGGGCAACACACTTCAGCTACTATGCCGCAAGAAGAATGGAACATTTTGACAAATAATAACAAAACAATTCTAGTTTGTTTGTCACACGCCGATTTTTTTTGTCATTCTCCATGTTGGTAGTATTAAACATGTGAATCAATACAATACTGTACACAATTCTTCCATTGATTCCGGTTGCGGGCAATGTCTTCAAGAGTCCTTATCCATTGGCACTTCTCATCTTTGGGTCCCCATCCTGGAAGACGTACGGATCCAACAGCGGCTAGACACGACCTCAGCGATTTCATGTGCTGCCGCAAAGTGGAAGGCTGACCAACACGCGGTCGCCTCCAGCCAGGTCCTTGACGAGCGAATAGAGCGTGACGCGGTAGACGCTCAGGTGCCATGCGTAGGATATGACCGAGCCATCTTAACTGACGCAACAAAACTAGTTTGTTGAAGGAAATACTTGCATTCCCCAAGATGCGACGTCGAACATCATTACCATTAACTCGATGGTGCCACCTAACACGAGCGATCCTCCTTAAGCAACCGGCATCGAAGGCAGAAAGGCGACGCATGTCTTCCACGCGAATCGGCCAGGACTCACACCCATACAACAATACTGAGCGAACTGATGCGCTGTAAAAGCGGCCCTTTAGTGAGAATGAAACGTTACGACGACGCCACAAGTGCCTCGGATTGACAAATGCTGATCGAGCTTTAGCGATTCGAAGAGAAACTTCTTTGTTGATAATGCTGTCAACAGAAACACAGCTCCCGAGGTAGACGAAACTATCTACCTGTTCAAGTTGTGCACCTTCGAGAGTGAGCAAGGGAGCAGGTGAAAGCCAATCCTTGAGCAGTACTTTACACTTCGATGGGGCGAAGCTCATGCCATACTTAGATGCTTCAACCGCCAAACGATCCAGAATGAGTTGCATACCCTGAGGATCGTCACCAAGTAAGACGATGTCATCAGAATAATCTAAGTCGGTCGCGCGCTCACCCGGTAGAAGCTCTAAGCCACAATGTTGGAAACCTTCTAGGGCATTCGACAGAACGTCTTCGATTGCGAAGTTGAAGAGGAATGGGGACATAGGGCAGCCCTGTCGCACACCGATATTAACAGCGAATTGCGAGGAAAGCTTGCCATAGACCCTCACTCTGCCGGATGTATGAAGGTAAAGTGCTCGTAAGATGGCGGTATATTTCTCTGGCACCCCGTTCTTTAGCAAGCAACGCCATAAAGCAGGTCGAACAAAGGAGTCAAAAGCGGCACGTATGTCTAGAAATGCAATGATAATGGGCCTGTGATAAATGTGGCGATGTTCCAGGCGCTGGCGGAGCGTGAAGATTTGATCCACGCATCCGCGGCCAGGACGAAAATCAGCTTGTTCTTCACGGTAGTATGATTCACGTACTGGGGATAGCCTGCGAAGCAGAATGGATGCCAGTAGCTTAGAGGCAACCGAAATAAGACTAATCCCGCGATGATTTGCACATGAAGTGCGAGCGCCTTTCTTGAAAATCGGGATAATGACTGATTCGCCCCAAGAGGAAGGCACTTTCTCTTCATGCCACATTTTTGCGAACAGCGCGGTTAGCTGGTTAATGATCGCCACACCGCCGTACTTGAATAGTTCCGGAGGAAGTCTAAGCCGGCAGCCTTGAAGCGCTTCAAGCGTCGGATCTCGAGGCAGACTTCCGCTTCGCTGGGTGGATTCAGAGGGACGAGCCAGCGTGGACAACAACGTGTACTGCATGTACTGATGGATGGTGGAGGCCAGTTGAACTGCGAGTGAAAGTGCTCGGCCCAGCGGTTCGTACGCCTCTGTTGGTTGGTGATCGGAGACTCATCCACCTCACAAATGACCTCACTGACACCAGGCTTTCCTGAGGCCAGTGGACCGAATGAGTTGGAAAAGCCTGCGAGTGTTGTCAGAGAGGGCAGCGGTCACCATCTCTAAAGCACGCTCAGATCATCATGTCTCGCGACCCTTGCGTAGGCTTTGCTTGAGCAGCCGGTTGGCAGAACGGCGCCGCTCGTTGCAATCTGATTCCGTCGGGATATCTTTGCGGCGTTCGAACAGCTCCAGAGCACGATTAGAGATCCAAGCGTTCAAGGGGCGTCGAGTTAGACTGCAGCATGACTGTCCGGAAATGGTTATCGCTTTCTGTATACAAGTCCAGTGTTGTTCCACTTCTTGCGGTGGATTGCAACTGAGTGCATATGCCAGTGAAGACTGATAGCTCTCCTGGACAGAGAAATCAGTTAATCTGTTTACATCAATCTTGCGGTGCTTCGTGTTTCGGGATCCTCCAAAACACATACAGATTTTCGCGCAGACCAGAGCATGATCTGAGTCAACGAAAGTAGACCAAAAGGACCTGCAGTCCAGTACGCTGCCGCGCCATCTGAAGCGAATTGCAATGTGATCAATTTGAGACCACGGTTGTGTTGGCGAAGGGGGACGCCACGTTGCGGAACGCTTCTTCGTACGCCTGAAGCTAGTGCTCGAAAGAAACGGACGGTTGTCTTCGCACAATGTGAGAAGTCTTTCTCCGTTATCAGAGCGGTTCTCATCGAGCGCGTGATGACCACCAAGGTGGCGTTCGTATGGTAACAGGCGGCCAACCTGTGCATTAAAATCCCCAGCAAGGATAACGACATCCGACTTTTTAGCATTAGTCAAGAGCTGTTGTAGATCTCGGTAGAATTCGTCCTTGACCGTGTCGCCACTGCAGTCAGTTGGAGCGTACACAGAGATCACAAACAAGTTGCGTCTGTCTTCGCGGGGCCTGTTGATTCTACATGAACCCCGAAGCCGAACTGCACATAGTCGGCTGTTAATCGGGAACCAGTCCAGTAGTGCCGCCTCGGTCTTGCCACTCAGTGCTATACCTACACCAGCTAGACCCGCTGAGGCTGCTTCTGGATCTCCAGAAAGTCGCAGGTGATATCTGGCTTCGTGGTCAGTGGGGGATGTCATTGTAAGCACAGTGCTGGGATCTTGCAATTGGGTTTCTGAAAGGCAGCAGACATCAACGTCTAGGGAATCTAGGGTGCGCGCTAGACCGGCTTGCTGTCCAATCTGCATGAGTGTCCGAACGTTGAAGCACGCCAGACAGAACGAGGATCGGGGACGAAGGAGAGCCATAGGTTGAACTCCTTGATCTGCGGAGCAACCGGAATCGCAGCCAGATTGTTGAACAGATGAATCGGGTAACCGAAAGTGAGGATTGTTAGCAAACAAACAATTGGCGTGTGATAAAGTAGCGTGAAAGTGAGTAGCAGGAACAGTAGCTGATGAGCGCGTTGTAGTACAGTCCATGGTTTTGTGAGAGGGCGTGATACTACCCGGTTGCCCAAGCCGAAGTAGGGAGTTGACTTAGGGGACTCCACCCCGAGCCTTTGGCTAAATAACCTACCCGCAAGGCAGCGGGGCGAATTTAGGGAATCGCGCCTATTGGGAGGCGGTGACTGAATGATCAGTTCATGCATCTTTGTTTGGTAGATTACCAAACAGGGGCCCAATACTTCCCATGGAGTCAGCACAATTGCTAGAATACAATGCCCCAAGGAGGTGGAACATTGTCACCGAACACTTTGCTGGAACGGGGTACACCCGAACCACCCAGCTGGCACCACGAGGAGGTAGTTCGGCAAGCCAGGAAGAGGACACAGTGCTCTACGAAGATGACGAGAAGGCTCAACTACTAGCTTCGCAGTACTCCTCGATCTACTCCGTGGAACCGTCACTACACACTGACGATCTGGAAACGCATTACCCTCCTCTCGAGTAAGTCGAAATCAATCCCGAGATTGTCAAGAGACTCCTTTTTGAACTGAACCCTAACTCTGTACCCGTTATTCCTCAAGGAGGTAGCAGAATACATTGCTGATCCGATACATCAAGTTTTCCGGCGTTCTTTTGCAGACGGGCGCTTACCATCTGACTGGAAAGTTGGGATTGTGATGCCTAATTACAAAAGTGGGAACCGGCACGATCGTGCGAACTATCGACCGATATGCCTGACGTCTGTAATCTGCAAGCTCATGGAAGGGATCGTCAAGCGCGCCCTCCAAACCCACTGCGAAAGCCTGTGCGCCATCTCTTCCGCTCAGCACGGATTCCGCAGGGCTCGCTTCTGCATCTCTAACCTGTTTGTTGCCAGAGAAGCATGGGTCAAAGCGGTAGACGACCGGAGACACCTTATGTTATCTACATTGACTTCAGCAAGGACTTTGACAAAGTACCACACAAACGACTTCTGCTCAAACTCCAGGGAATTGGCATCACCGGAAGCCTCCTTGCATGGGTTGTAGACTTTTTGAGAGACCGGACTCTTCAAGTAAAGGTGAACCAAACGCTGTCTGGCTCTGTGTCTATGACTAGCGGAATCCCACAAAGTTCTATCCTTGAGCCGGAACTTTTCAAGTTCTCTATTAATGACCTCTCTGCAGTTCTTCAAGCCGACTGCCTAATCTCCGCTGATGATCTCAAGCTATGGTCAGAAGTAGCTAATCTTGTGGACACGGATAGACTCCAAACGACGCTGGACCAGCTGCACGATTGGTCCGTCAAGTGGCATCTACCCGTTAATCATGACAAATGTGCTGTTCTTCCGATTGGTAACACGGATTCTTTCGGTTTATACCACGTCGGTGGATATCTTCTTAAGAATATTCTGCAGGAGAAGGATCTGGGAGTTATCGTGTCATGACCTTAAAATTTCCCAGGACACTCTGAGAAAGATCGCGGCCACAAACAGCATGCTGGGTGCTCAACGGAGGTCGTTCTCCCGTATCACTCCGGCAATTTTCAGAACTCTCTTCACATCACATATCCGCCCGATATTGGAGTATGGGCATCCAGCTACCTATCCTCTCCTAAAATCTGAATGCGACTTGCTAGAAAGAGTTCAGAGGCGTGGCTTGAAATCCGTCATGGAGCTTCGTGGTCTTGCTTACCCTCTTCGATTCAGAAAGCTGAACATATTCCCAATGGATTATCGTCGGCGCCGTGGAGATCTTATCTACACCAGATGGATCCTAAGACGGAGAACTTGGGAGTGAGGTACCAAAACGCTTTCGGCTCGACACGAGGCCACAAGTGGAAATTGTACGAGAGCCGAATACTTCACGTCCGTCCAGAGGCTGACCTATCAATTCGTGCAGTGAATGATTGGAACAGCCTACCGACGATCATTTCTGATGCATGGACACAGAAAGTTTCAAACGGCTGCTTGACTGCTATCTGATAAGTACTGCAGGGCTCTGCTGCTCCTACTGCAATGGCGACGATCCCCAGAGGAATGCCGTTTCGCAGCCAGTTGCGTCAAACTTACACTGAATCGGAATCGACGGAGCTGACAAGGTTCTCCCCTCCTGCTCTCTGCACACCAATGAACCACTACATGCTGTTCGCAATCTGCGTAAATGACTTGCCGGGGGAGATTGAGGTACCATCGCTCTCATTTGCTGAT
>CALYDF020008468.1:0-11583 GCA_944474145.2 Dicrocoelium dendriticum
ATTGGGACGCACCTTGGTTGGATCAAGTTGCAAACGAGGTATAATTATCGCATCAAAAAAAGCATGTAACTGCCGACCTTCCGTCGGTCGACCTTCTCCAACACTTGAGCCCTAGGGCCCTCTGTGAGTTCCTAGAGACCGAGAAACTGGCCTGCTTATTTACAAATGCTTAGGGTCTTTTTATTATACTGGCCAAACTGAAAGATCGCCAAGCTTCCGGGTCTTATGATGTCATTGGTATCACCGAGAAGTGGTTGCACCCGGGAGTGACGGACGCTGAAGTTTCGTTACTGGGTATGTCGCTGATCCTGAATGATTGGCCCACAAAAGGAGGAGGGGTAATTCTGTATTGTCGAAGCGCTCTACGGTGCGACTCCGTGGAGGATTCAGACTCGCAGTTCCCCGACTCTCTTTGGTTACGCTTGCAGCTAAAAGGCAGAGAAGCTTGACTTATTTTCGCGTTGTACCGTCCCCTAACTCTACACCCGAAACCGAGTGCCACATAGCAGACTGGATAAGAGTAGCTATAAAGCATTACTGCTTCACAATGAAAATGTGTATCCAAATGTGCCTTGGTTGCTTGCCGCCAATATGAAGGAGACTTACGAAAGTATGCAACTGATACTCGCTGCACTGAACTACCATAAGTACTGTTGGAACATCTATGCTGTCTTCAAATTCATTGAACTTCTCATGGGTATGCAAGGGGCTTCATATAAAATTGCTGTTTCTTGTGCCTATGGGACAGTAGAGTAACACAACAGCACTAGACAACCGAAAAGTGGCCAGAGAGGACGGAGCATGCCGGAAGGAAAATGAGTGCAAAACATACACCCCTTGTGTCTCCGGATCATATCAATCTATCACCCTGCACGTCAAGCTTGGTTTGATTCAAAACTTCGCCAAAGCCCTCAATCGAGATGGTTTCACGTTCCAATACTTGAAACAAGTGGTTTCGAAGATCAGTGATGCGAACCTCGAAGTAGGGATACTTATTGGGTCTGATATTCACTGGATAATGACAGACAGTGCATTCTAATGCCAGTTGACTTCATTTGAGTTAGAAGCGTGGAGACAACTCAAAGCAGTGTGTACAGGATTTTCGGGCAGAAGAAAGGTAGAGAACTATAAAGCATCACAACATAAGCTCCTTGCAGTCTATCGGACTGTCGGTGCTCGAATGGCGCTCAAGATGCAGCTTTTGCATAATCACCTTGACTTTTTCCATGCGAACCTGGGATCTGTTAACGGGGAGTGTGTAAATGTAATTGAGTGCGCAAATTTGAACTCACCGAGATATTCCCATGATGATATATATAGACCCACTTGGTCGAAAATTGTGAATACATCTTTTGGTTGCGTTATGTAACCTCCCGGCAAACACAAGTAATAAAAGGAAATGCAAATGGCACAGTGCTTTGTCTAGTCACTTTTAATATCGTTAGACTAGGTGCATAAACAATGCAAGCTAGGGGAACATTCCACGGCTGACACATTCGGAAGTAGAAGCAAGTGTGACGGTATTTTAACCGGATATACTGTTTAGTCAACTTTGACTGGTGACCTTTTAAGTTCGTGTTGTGGCTCAGTTGCGGCAGCGGGCGGCAAGTGTGATTTAGGTTCTTCAGGATTTGGTAGACCATTGTGAGATCCCCTACAAGCACCGAAACCGATTGCAGTATATTCCTATGGACTTCAACCTAAGCTTGTTGCACAGATGGAAGAGGGTACTAAGGTTATCGAACGCCTTCCGTTTGGGAGTCTAGGGAGCAGCAACATTGTGCTTCTTTCACGAGTGCCGCGGTTGAATGGCGTATTCCACGTGCGGTGGCACTTGGGCATTCAGCATTTGTGAGAAGATTGGGGGTCTGACCGACTGATCGTTCTGCGAAGAAGATCAACTTGTTGACTTCCGGTTCTTGCTGTCTTCTGGGATTGTTTTGAAAGACGAAGATCGCCCCGGACCAGTACCCCAAGGCCACGCTTATGAGAATCCTTTTGCAAAGTCTCCTCCAAATCGGTATACGCTCACCGGCTGAGGACGCACAACAACACGTTGCAATTAGTAGCGAAAACTTGAAGTAACTTCCTTGTCACGCGTTTGTGCACGTCGTTTAGGGTACGCTGACAAAACGTGCTTTTTACTGCTGTTCTTCACTCACAATTACCTAACCTCCTTGAAAAAAAACTGAAATTAGATCCGTTAACCCTTGCTAAACACCAGTCACAAGCGCGTTCCTAACACTGGACCGTATGGAATACTGTATTCCAAGTTAATTGAGTCCGAGGGCGATCCCCTAAAACCTAATTGATCCCACCATCGGTTAACGATGTTGCCAGTGCATCCAACGACAGAATCCCTGAATACCGAGGTCTGTAGCCTTCAATGTAGAGTGCGGTGCTCCATCATTCGCAAGTTTTGGACAATCCCAAGTATATGAAGCCAAGCGCGACCCCACCATCGGCGGCTTCTTTTCAACTATTTCCTGCCACCAGTAAGTATATTGACTGGCAATGACAGAATCCATTCTTCTCGGTTGCTAGGAAATTACATTTTCCAGGTAGTTCACTGCGGCCTAAGCGACTAACGTTTCCCTCAACTTCGAGATCAGAGGGAAAAGGGTAACTGGGTATTAGTTTGCAGTGTATTCCTTCCTGCAGCCATTAAAACTGGGGTGATAACGCTTTCTTCCACATAGTCGGAATTTACTGTCTTTCAAAGACTTTGGAACAACCGCGACAAGAGCTTGGCCAAAATAGCAACTGTAACCTCTAGTGCCTTCTGACGAATGCTGTCGGTTCCCAGAGAGCTAAGTGCGAGCAATGTAAACAACATTTTAGTAGGAATTCTGGATTAAAGATTACATGTGTAAATCCTGGGGCCGGTAAAGTGGGTGACGGTACTTGACAGAAGCGGGCTGCAAATTAGAAAGTTTGGGCTTGTTGTAGCCGCAAGGCGTTTGCCGCTTCGTAGGCGTGTTGTGATTTGATGTTCAATGTGAAAAGTAGTGGAATACCATTCCTTACTTTGCAAAAGTTGTTCAGGTGCATGAACAGTAGTTTGTTATTGGTCTGAAACGTTTTGCTTAGACATTGCTGATAGCTAATTTTGTTCTCAGGGACAAGTGCGATTTAATGGTTGTGGTGGGTCAGGAAGTTTCTCCAGGTATCCGGGTAAGGGTTAGGCTTGTAGGCATTGCATGCTAGTTCGAGCTTGTCTTCTGAGAATTGACGGCACTATGGCGGAACTAGTTAACTTGCCCTGTTGACCATGTCACTGAGACATACAGTGAACGCTGTCCGAACGTTGTCATGGGGTCGTTGTTCGAGAACACATAAGTGGACGCCTAGACGAGTTCTTTCAAGTCGTGGTAGTGTGTAAGTGTATTAGTTAATTCAGTATGTGCAGCTGGAGACCCTGCATACAAACAGAGTTAACTGTTATCAACGTATAGTCGCCAAAACGTAATCGTCTCTCCACCAATATCTGGTTGACCATGAGCCCTTCATTCGTACAATGGAACAATTGTATAATACGAATAGAAAAGCCAAGGAGTTACAAGTCCCGTGGGATGGTTTGTGCGAATAATACTAGTTCAAAATTTTGCACAAATGGAAATATGCAACCGCGGGCTCACCATATTATCCAGGTTGACACAAAGGTGTATCTGTCTACCCGATTTCGTAGGGAATGGTGATCATCTCATCGTCACACAGTGAATAGAACTCGGAACAAGTAATGTAGGTGGTGTAAAGCATCGTCGAGTCATTTTTAAGAAATGTGTAGCGTGGGCGCGGAAATGGCAAAAGTCAGCCGAGGGTTCCACCGTTGACAATCTCGAAGGAAAATATAATTCCAGCGGCACACCAGCCGACTGTATTGGGTAGCCAGTTTCAGATTATGACATCACAATTCGGTGTTGCGACTAACTTTCAGGAGGTGGCGGTAAGCGTGATCTAGTACGCTAGGATTATGTCACCCAGCAGACGGCGATATCTTCCGCTGTAAACTTCCTGGGCTTTCGGTCTCAGATGGTGAGGAAGGTGGAACAATCACTTCACATGTTTCGTTGCCCGTCGGTGTACGGTCTCCAGTGCAACCAGGTCACGTTTCAACCAGGGTTTCTAGGCTTGGATCGCGTAAGCTACTTAGGGCCTAACATACACATTGAGCTTTTGGATGAAGATGGAGTGATCGACCCTCCCGAAAGCACTTCGTAAGAGATCAACATGTTGCTTAACGGTTTTTGATGCCTTCAATGACTGCGCCGAACAGGGGAGATCGTGCTGGATCACCAGCCCAACGTCTCTCTCTCGTGAGGCTGTTTTCAGAATGTCATCACTAAGCTTATATGCGTACGTGCGCTTGTGTCGGATATGCATGCTTTTGCACTTGTCCGTGTTAAACGGAAGTAGCTTTGCCTTTGACCATTCAAAGACGCGGTCTAAGTTTCATTGCAGCATGTATTGATCTTCCTGACAGCCGATTGCCCGCCATATCTTGATGTCATCGGGAAAAAGCAGGCCGTTGACGAAGAACAGTAATAACCGCGGCCCTAACCCTGACCCTTGTAGAACACCGCAGTCCACACCAATTGGATCGGAAAATGAACCCGAACGCGAACCCGAAGACACCGTTGAAAGAGAAAGCTTCCGATCCACCCAAGGACAGGGGTTCCAACTCCGCATGTATGCAGCTTTTGGACAAAGATGTGGTCGAATGCTTTGGAAAAGTCTAGATAGATGAAGTCAATGACGGTCTCACTGTCGGCCATCTCGGTCCAACTGCCACCGGCAAGCAATAGGTTGGCAGTACATGACCGATACTGACGGAATCCGTGTTGCTACGGTGGTGTGATGTTACAGATTTCGAAGTAGCGCATTATGGCCTCAGCTATGATCGATTGCATCACCTTTGAGAGTACCGGGAGGAGAATCATGGGAGATAGTTAGCAAGCTCAGAACGGTTACCGCGAGTGAGAATCAGGGCACTGATGCCCTGCCCCCACATGTTATGGACCTGCTGTTCGTCTAGGCATCTTTGGGAAAATCTCCTTAATGGTTCAGCTACTTTCGTAGCTACCAGCTGCAGTGCTTTCGGGTGAATAATCTCAACTTCGTGTTCGCAACGATAATAGCTTCATCAAAATGGTCGCTGAAATAACTGTGGTCGAAACCTGGCACAAATCGGTTAAAATGCTGACATCCGAAATACAAATGACGTCGATAGACAGCCAACTAAAATAAACAAAGTAACTGAGTTTTCAGTTCACCTATAGAACCCCGTGACCATGCTGCTCAGAACCGAAACAATGTCAAAACACGCCGACAGTTGAAGTAGGACAGGGTGCTCCTCTTCTTGTTGGTACCGAGTGCTCTACACAACAACCCGGGATGGCCCAAGGGCCTGCGTCGGCTTAGACCCTCACCGGATATCAGTACTCATTAACACGCTTCTAACCTCCGATGTCCTCACCTGATTGTATACCAAAGCACAAGGTCTCCTCAGCAAGCTAACCGAACTTCGTATTCCTCAGATCTCCACGCCTTGGGATATAGTTACGCTCACCGGAACATGGATGAACACGGGAGTTACTGATGCTAAGATCGCTCTACCAGGTATGGCTTCCATACGCAACGACCGATCTAGCAAATGGTGCGGTGTGCTCCTGTATTACCGATCGATCCTTCATTCTTATATCATCGAGGATCCAGAAACGTAAGTTGTCGACACTCTTTCGTGTCGTATGCACCTAAGCCGTGGTGATGTGTGTTTACTGGCAAAGTTTCACCGCCCTCCAATGTCCACCTTGGAAATGGCTCACCGCCTAGCATCTGTGATGAAGCTAGTCTTGGTGCGACCACACCGTCTCGTCCTTCTGGTGGAGGACTTTAACTTTATTGCAACAGAAGTTTTAGCAGAGCTCAGCGAACAATTCTAGGCTGACTTGCAAGAGTTAATTGCCGATGTATCTCTGTACAACCAACTAACCTCTCCCAGGCAATTCAGAACAGGCGAGGTAACCATCAGTTTTGGATCTGGCGTTCACCATTGAAGAACTAATAGTCGGTATCGTGACCATAGATGCACCACTTGGCCGTAGCGATTACGCGACTTTGCTCCTTCGTTATATCAGTTACGCGGAGTACATTAGTGAAAACAATGACGGAACCTACGTCATTGGCTTTGCCGTGCGGTCGCAAATCTGTCCTTTTGCGTTATTCGCTTCTAAATCTTTGGATTTATTCTCACCGAGACTTACGTGCCATCATTAGATTTGGCTCCGCGAGCTCCTCATACAACTGTTCATCTATTGGATCTATCATTCACGGATCACCTGCAGACTGTTCTCTTGCAACTTCGAAGTGAACCGTATTGGAACCTTGTCGGAGGATTTATTTTTCCTCTCGTCGCACGAGAAGGCTTGTGGTCTTATTTTCAAGATCTTTTTGAGAGTCAGCCGATCAGCTTACTACCATTCCTTCAAGTCGCTATACAAGTCGATGGTCGTCAATTTGATCCGCCCTTGGAACAGCCACTGTCGTCATTAGACAGTATTATCCAAGTCACCTTGCTTTGCCTCAATCCTACGTCGCATCGCTGCCTACCCATTACCGGCTGGATCGATAGCACGCACGTCGCCTATATACCCTAAGGAACGTGTGACTCATCTGGCCGCGACACTCCTCAACCCGCTGACCTCAAACCAGCGCCGATTGTTACGCAAAGGTGCATCAGCATCTCTATCCTCTTTCTACCCCTTAAAACAGCACCCCTACTGTGAACATGTATGAAGAACAAATGCGAATCATGTGCTAAAGTGGTAAAAAGTGGTTTGGTGTGTACCGTGTGTTTGAAATCCTATCACACTACCTGCCTTGGGAAGGGGTCGACGAATGCAAACACCGCGGAGACGTTTTGGTCTGCCAAGTGTGCAAGTCTATTCCATTAGTTCGCTGTCTATCTGTGCTACTGAAGAGGTGTGAAAGACTAACCGAAGCGGTCGAGCAACTGGTGAGCGCTAGAGTTACACCCATGGGAGGAAACGGACCTGCACTTGTGAGTGAAAATGACACCCGAATTCCCTAGTCAGGCCGAAGAAGCGAGCCAGGTGTCCCAACCTAACCCCAACGACTCGGCCTCCAGCAGTATCAACTCCATTCTCTCTCTCTCCTATAAGTAAAAACAGTGCCTGCAGCGCGCTGCTTCAAGTTCTGTACTGTGTGCTGCACGTAGTAATCTTTTCGCTACACTCGAGACTGTAAGATACAGTCAACCAGCAATAGTGAACAACCCGGCAACGTACGCATTGGTTGCCGCCAAGCAAACACCGGAAAGAGCACCGGTAAGCTTTGTGCCCGGACTAGAGAAAACAAAACTGCCGAAGCACGGATGGCACACACCAGTGCCGTTCACAAATTCACCAAAAACACTGGATACTAAGCCACCAAATTGAAAACCAGTAACCACCAGGCGCAACCATGATGCCATAAACATTTTATGCACAAATGTCCCGAATCCAAATCCAATACGATTAAGGTTAAGTTGATGGACGATGGAAATCAATGCGGTTCCATCTGTACGTCGATCGGTGTCCATGCTAATCCCACGAAATTAAGAAGAATTTTGCGCCACCCAAACTGTTTGTTCTACGGCGAACCCCGGTTACTTCGGGTAACACTAAACTCGGCGGACGAGACTGAGGCCGTTCTGCTGTCTGCGAATCGTCTCCGCAACGACTCAAGTGGAGTGCGCATATTACCCGAAATCCCGTGGAAAGAACGTTCAGGGGATCGCGCTAACAACGATAGTTACAGAATAAGTCAAGATAAGAAAACAGTGATTGCTCACGGTGTTCCTGAGCTTACTGATTCCTCTTCCGACGATACCCAGATGCATGACCGCTAGCAATGGCACTACGTCCGGAAGGCTCTTCCTCTCGAAAATGTGGTGGTCACCTCGTTAAAGGATCCCCATATCACCAAACTATAAGGGCTGCGGTCTCAGGCTGTTAAAAGTTGTGTTGCAGTCAGAACTAATGGCACAAATCCTTCTAGCGAATTGGATTAAATTCCGTTGCAGATTGCCAACAGAAATTCGTCTGAAAGCAGTAGGAACACCAGCACCTTCTAATGACAACTCAGTAGAGGCACAACTCTTAATGAAAACGCCAACTGCAGCACCCGACTCGGGAACGATTTCAAGAGTAGCCATACTATCCGCAGGGACACAGCAGAGCACGAGCAAACACGGGGATTCTGGGCATCTGATACCTGCTTATATACCAAGTACTTCTCGAAAGTATGCAACCCATCCAAAAAAGGATTAGTCGCCGACCCTTTAGCGGTCGGCGTAAACTCATTTGCTTCATCCATCCAATCTAACACACTTTTGGTCTCCGAGAAGCTCTCATGCATGTACACAAATGCCCAAGGTCTACTCATCAAATTAGTCGAATTAAGACCTCGACACGCGTTTGCAGCTTGGGACCTCATCGCTGTCACCGAAACCTGGTTGCGCTGTGAGATAACGGATGTTGAGATTGCACTAACGGGCATGTCCGTTGTCCGGAAGGATCGAACCAGCAAACGTGGTGGGGTAGCCAATTATTTTCGTAGCAACATGCAATGCGAACTCATAAACGATTCAGAAACCGACATACCTGACGCCATTTGGTGTAATTTCCGGCTGAGGGGAACGATCTTGGCCTATTGGTTGTTGTTTATCGCCCACCATCGTCTACTCCTGAGATGGACTGCAATTTGATGGCTGCCTTGAGGCAAGTGATAAACAGGAAGTACAGTCACATTCTAGTCACCGGTGACTTCAACTTACATGCCTTCCAACCTTGGGCCACACCAAGAGAGCAATTCAAAGCAGATTTGCAAGATTTGGTTTCAGACTTCCCGATTTATGGCCACGTCACTACGCCCACTAGCTTCAGGGGACCGAATATTCACCAATGAAGAACTGATGGTCGAGAGTGATAACCGATACTCCTTTGGGCCGCAGTGATCATGTGACGCTATTGTTTCATTACATGTGCTACGCGGATTATTCTAAAGAGCTTGCCGAGGAATATCGTGTCGTAACCAACTATGATGCCCTGTCCGACCTCATTGATTCAACCAGCTGGTCGTTCTTAGCTGAATTAAACCCCGAGGTGGCCTGCGGTGAATTCGTCAACATATTTACCAAGCTCGTGGCTAGGAAGTCTGAAACCAAACTCTACCGGCCTAAAATGATGAATTCTTCAGTAAGGAGCAGGACACGTAAGTGCATGGCACCAAGGGATTTGGAATGGCACACCTATATAGCCTCCCCGAACGACCATACCTGGGATGTCTACACAATACAAAGGAACCACTGTGTAAAACTCGTCCGGGAGGATAAACTTAAGAACCAACAAGGTCTAGTGGAAAAGTTTTGCTCAAATCCCAAACTGCTATACAGACACGTAAACAATTTGCGCCGGGTTAAGCGCGGTATCCCTGTTCTGCACACAGCATGCGGGTTGGCCCAAACCGCACAAGAGGCAACCAACGTCCTTGGACAACAATTTGGCCGTACCTTCCAAAGCGCGTAATCATCATACATCCTGCCTAAGCAGATAACGCCGCCATCAGGGCTTAATCACCTATTGTTCACCTCCGCAGCTGTACTGAAGAAGCTGATGTCCCTGCGCGAGTTCAACTCCCCGGGTGCGGACGGCATTCGCCCGAAGGCGTTGAAAGTTGCTGCCATGAGTTTGGCAAGAACATTAGCATTTTCTTCAGCGATGTCTGAAAGAGATGCACGTCCCCACGATGTGGAAGCACGGAATCATCACGCCAATCTACAAAAGTCGTAGCCGTGCTGAACCAACAAATTATCGCCCGATAACACTACTTCCTGTGATCTCCAAGGTTATGGAGTTCATCGTAGCTGAGGCTTTAATGGGGTACCTTGAGAACAACAAAATTCTCGTTCCGGAGCAGCATGAATTTCGCCAAAAGCGCTCCTGTACATCTAATCTCTTGGTTGCTCTTGCAAACTGGACGGAATCTGTGGACGCTGGTGCGGGAGTCGACGCGGCCTACTTGGATTTCTCAAAGGCATTCGATCGTATAGACCATCATATTCTCCACCACAAACTCCAGCAATATGGAATCGGTGATCCTGTTCTGGGCTGGATAGGAGACTTTCTCGTGCAACGTCACCTGAATGTGAGGGTTCGAAGCAGCCTGTCGGAATCCATTGAAGTTCAGTGCAGCGTACCTTAGTAATCGGTACTTGGACCCCGCCTGTTCCTGGTCTTCATAAATGATCTCGCGAGTGTGCTATCTTCTAACTGTTTGCTATTTGCTGATGACCTAAAGGTATGGCGCACTATAGCTGCAGTGGAGGATCACACATTCTTACAGGAGGACCTGGACAAAGTGTAAACATGGTCCATCGAGAACATGCTGCATTTCAACCTCACCAAGTGCAAAGTTCTCAGCATACGGCACAAGAGTAAGCACAAGTACTGTCTAGGATCACAAATTCTACAACGGGCTTATCCCGAGTACGATCTCGGCGTGATAGTTCAAGATGACCTCGGTTTTTTGAGACAGACTGAGAAGGCAGCTAAGAAAACAAACCAGTACCTCGGCCTTCTTCGCAGAGCCTTCGGGAAGTTTGACCCTTTGATCTTTTCAAAAATGCTTGGTGCGTACGTGAGACCGCACGCGGAGTACGCTATCCAAGCGTAGCAACCCTGGCTCATACTGCACAACGTAGGGCAACGAAGAGCGTCAGAGATTTGATCAGCATTCCCTACCCATTCAGGCTGAAGACCCTCAAAATATACAGTGAACGTTATCGGCGTCTAAGGGGCGATTTCATAATGGTGTACCAGATCCTGAGAAACCCAAACCACCATGCCATTCCCTTCTAATACTCAGACAAAACACCACGCTAAAAGGTCACCAGTTTAAGTTAATCACTCAGTACAGCCGCCTGGAATGTCGGTGAAACTATTTCTCCCTTCGAGTGGCACAGCTTTGGAAAGCCCCCCCCCGGAACATGTAATAAATGCACCCATTTTATCCCTTTTCAAAAAACGCCTTGAAGATACTCTGTCAAATTTAAACAACGTGCTATAGGCCATGACCACCAGATGCTGACATTAATGCACAACAGACAGGGGATAATGCCATAACCCTACTCGAGAATGAGTCGCTCCAAACCCCTTGTACGAAATTTGATAAATGGTAAAACTATAGAAACTGGATAACTGTATCCTGTCGATCCAAGATAGATGCACAAGAGTAAGCGTTGTTCTTCCTATATATGTGTTTTTATCTCGCCTATTATGTGATCAACAATCACTCCCCTATGTTTTGTGTGCGTACATTCTCATTTCAAACTCCCTTTATACGACAGTGCAGTTACGTCTGTAAGCGCCAGAAGGGAAGATTCAATTATACCTTCCCTATCTTGTTTTGTCACGCTAAACACCCTACCGGACATGCCAAGCACCTACTTCTCTACCCGTTATAAATCATCCTTCATGATTCATTTCCACTCTTTACGATGTCCTGTCCGACCTCATTCAAGAA
>CALYDF020008469.1:0-11626 GCA_944474145.2 Dicrocoelium dendriticum
GCCTAGCCCCATCAAGGTGACAGTGCAAACCAACTATCGAACAAATGTGTTTTCAGTAGCCAGTATAATACAGGTAGTGGTATTTCGACACTTAGTTATCTGGTCCACCTTCATATCACTTGAAGCCACACTGAGGAGATAAAAAGGAACGAAAATTTAAAGGAAAATAAATACTCGAAATTGACACGGAATATCCACTAGAAGAACAAAAGTAAGCAAATCAAATAAAGCAGAATAGCTGTTGTTCAGATTAAAATGAACTAGCTTAAGTATTATGCGGTTTACCTCAACTGCACTGAAGAAGCACGATTTGTGCAACGTCAACTATGGCAAGAGGTACACAATGTATACATGCACACATGCACATAATTGTACATGCACACAAACATCTATTTATCCCCTGCATTAGTGGAGAACTAGTGACGTTTGCACGCATTTTCCTATCACTCAGTTAGTTCAATTAGCATAGCATGTCAATTAACCATCTATGATATAAAGGTCGTACTTGGTCTTCAGCAAGAACACATAATAAATTATTTATTGAATTCGCATAGAACTGAACTGCCGTGGTCAGATTATGAAAAAATGAAACAATGGCATTGAAGAAGCAGAATGATAATACTTTACATGTGCCGTAGGATTGCTCTGGTTAAAGTAACAAAGACAGTCAAACACGTTGCAGGAACACCAGGTACGCGTTGCTGAACTAACCAAAACTTTCCATGACAAACGTTATAAGTTAACTAGATTTGCTATTGATAACACAGGTTTGCTAGGGTAAAGTTAACGTTGCCAACTAGAAGTTATAGTACATAATGGAAATGATGCGATGAGTCTTCAGGGAGATTCTAAGCACCGTTAATTTACAGGGAATATTAACGCATGATGGAAACGGGTTCCAAATTAGTCTCACTCGAAGGAGGGAGACCATAGTAGCATTCATGTCAGTCATACGGTGTTACTAATTTTGTTTATATCCTCTTGGGTTGGTTTTATGATTGGGCACTAGAACTGATGGGCAAATGCAATCGCGACCATTGAATGTTTGGTAAAATATAATGTGGTGTCGCAAAATGTGCCGATACAGAGCGATGTTAACCTGTTCATATGAAAGATAAACAGCACCTAACCTTCATAGATGTCCTCCGTTGCACAGACTCAAGAACTGCGAAATCTTGTTTTACCATGGATATCATATCTGAAAGCTATATTCCATGTAAAGTAGCAAGTTTTCGTCGGGCATTTATGGAAACATCTAGGGGTCAAGCTAACCAAATGCTGTGCCTAAAAGGCTGGCATGCTAGTTGTCAAATTCCAACTCTTTCGCATTGTTTGGAGCGACCAAACTCCTCTTAAACCAGCAAACCGAGTTTCCGCTGCTGAAGGGTATTACCAGGGTAAAGTTCCCACCTTTATGCATGTCAATCGGCTGATGACGAAAATGAACCCATTTGCGATTTTGGGCGCTGAACTGTAGGTTTATCGCTCCCGTGAATACATTTCGGGTCACAGATAAGATTGTGATTTGCATTGTTACAGGGGAGTAGTATAGGGGTTGAATGTTATAGGTAATTCATTATATCATTATACACTTTAGCTAGATGTGTAAAGCCCCTCAGCTACTATGTCGCAATACATAAAAGAAGTAGGGTAAAATGCAACAGGTGCACGTCTGCTGAGCTACCGGTAACGGATGGGCTTCGTTCCGTTAAGCTACCAGTCAGCGATTATGCTACAAAATTTTACTATCTAAACTTATATGAGGCTAAGAACTGAGAACGTGGTTGGAGAGGAGGCTAAAAGGGATGAGGAGGGAAAAAGAAACTGACAGCAAGAAGGCCACTGAGGTCGGCTCCTAGCCATGCTAGCAATGTATCTAGCCAAAAGAATGGTATTGGTGGATATTTGTCATACTTGGGCTCACTCAGACAGCAGTCATAAGCCCAAAAAGCACGGAAAAAGCAAAGCATGGTGGTTTCATCCTTTCGGCGATCGTCAGCAGTGCGCATTCACTCGGACCACAGTAGAGCTCGGATCAGCAAATCAAATGTTGTCAGTCCGTGGTTTGGACCACTGAGCTACAGGGGGACGTAAACGACCATCCTTAAGAAGTTACTAGCAGTTATATTGCAACGCTCACTATCCACTTACTTTCACGTTTCTGCCGTAGAGCTGACAAGGTATCACCAACACCAAGCGACGAACTTACCAAACTTATGCCGCCAATCAACTTTGGCATTATAAGCCGTTGTCGGTCGGTGTCCGAGTGGTCTGCGCACCTTGTTTCAATCATAAGTTCACCGGTTCGAATCTGCGTACGAGTGGGCGTCCTCGCGGTATTATCACATGGGAGTGAAACGCTGCTACGGCGTACAGCTGACACACTATGAGCCGCTTGGTCTGCGTACTTATTACAAAGCAGTAGTAAAGAGCGTTGATTGGTGTAGGTAGCAATTCGTCACATCCAAACTCAGAATGCAGAAAAAGTTGCTTACAATGTCATAAGTTAACTGGCGGCGCATGTTTGTTAAGTTCTTCACTTGGTGAGGAGGGGGCTACCATGCCATTAAATTTTTTGAGTTCTAATGGAAAGTAAACACAAATGTTCGTTGACAAATAATCCCTTTAAATTCAGACATGTCATTATGATTCTAGTTACTGATAGGCGCAAGCAAGCTCGTCTAAATTTCTATCGGTTCACTTAAGGTAGATGGAGCGCCTCGGCAATTTGCTTTAAAATCTTGATAGATTTATATTTGGCATTGTAAGATAAAAGCGCTGGCATCTTTATTTAAAAAACTAATTAGGCAAGGAAATCTCTATTTTAATCATCTGTAGTTTAATTACACTTTTGCAAATATAATGAGGTCATTTATTGGTTCGCAGCCTTTCGGGGCTTATTAAATACAAAGCTGGTTCACTATGAAAAATTACCACAAAACCTTTTACTTCACAAACTAATTAGCTTGCAACCATTGCAAATTTTGCTTTAAAAACCAGAAATTAATAATATTATTAATTACGTCCGATCATTTAAACAAAGGAAAAACCCATTTTGAACACCTATTATTAGCTCGACTGAAGTACGTTAATAAAATGGTTGACAGAAATTAGTTACAAACTATTTATAATATATTTCCTGCGGTTTCCGCTGCAGCACATAGTAAGTCGTGCTCTAAGCTCATTCCTTGCTTTGGTGTGCGAACCCTGATCAAACATGAACAGATATCATTTGGCTGTTTATTTGTTTTTAAACCATACGTTCCAAATTCTTCATGGATGACAGCCTACCACCACTAATCGCCTGTTTTATCCCTTCTAACATGCAAACCATCAATTTCTCTTTTACATTGTCGGCTCACCTCTGTTGCCACCTTAGCGTTCACTCATTATTTTAATTGGACCAGATTAACGACTGCCTGACTCAAAAGGGCGGCAATAGAAGAGCGATTTAATAGAGTCGCTATTTAGCTGCTCTGAATTATAGGTCTGTATATTCACTTAAGTTATGAATTTAAATACAGAAAAGGTTTTACTTCCCTGATCGCTCACTAATGATTAATCAGTGATGGCCAACCATTGGTGATTAGATAGTTGGTTACATTGTTTGATACATCCGCATTTACTCTTAGATTTTTAGTACTAGATTTATGACCCAAAGCCCGTATTTATTTCTACATCTCGTAAAATTTATTTTACACCCTTGGGGAATTACTTTCAGGTAGAGAATCGTTATATTGGATGAAAAAAGTTATTCTGAATACAAGATAATCCTTCGATCTATATTTTTGTAAAAATGATGGATTTGATTCAAGAACATCTGACATATTATACAATCATTAAATATTTTCAGACCTTGTTATGAAAATATTCTGGTACACTTGCGTTTGCCGAGATCCACGTTCTGTACATTAGACTGCCAGTTAATCGAGTATTATCTACCGTTAATTTACAGTGATTAACACTGGACAACAATCTCTAGATTATTTACAATGTGTACACCTATAAGACGATACTCAGGCGATACTCATTTCAGCATTCATTTGTGGCTCAACCTAAATATGATACAATTCAACACACAATATTTTAACCCACACCATTTATATTACTAAAATTTTATGTACATTTATCATTTAGCTTCTCATTTATACATATATATTGCAGCTGCATGTGCTTGTAAGTAATAGCGTAAGTCACGCAAATTTGCATGTACCTCTCGCCGACCACACTGTTATGAAAATGCTACGCAGCGTTCTCAAAATGCTTTCATCCCGTGACCAAATTTTATCCACAAAGAAGTGCACTTTTCAAAACGTCCCCAGCAATCTGCAATGAAGCATGGGTAACCCAATTTTAGCCCCATCCCTTAATGAGCATGTAGCACGAACACATCCTATCATTAATGAAGATTCTCAAAAGAAAAACGATAAGAAATAGTTACCCTATGCCATCCGCATTCGAGTTTTGTAAAGGAATATAGTTCGCACGAACTGAGGCAATCACTAACGAAATTGGGCAGTCTCTGTGTTCGTCGACAAGTTAGTGGGAGCAAGGCACCAAACATGCTTGTCAAATAACAGATTTTCAAGCAGAATGTTCGCTTGAGCCTTTGTATGCGGTCTTTCGAACAGTGTGAATGTCAATGTCAATGTCAGCACAATGTCATTTGTGCTTGAAAGATAGGCTAACTTTTCTGTGATATTCCGGGTCTGGGTGGTTAGCAGACGGTGATATTTTCTTAAACTATAAGGCGTAACATATTTATACAAAAGTATCTTAGCGTGCATAAGTTTGAGTAGATATTAGTCAGCGGTGATATTTTAAATATCAAAAATAAGGAGGTTAGACGTGAAAACCTTCAACCGCTGGCTTTGGGAAGCGCCTGTAGTTTGATATGATGAAACGGCTTTGTGTCACGAAAGTCTTAAAAATGACGTTAGTTACTCTGGGTTAACTGACCGTTTACCATGCGCACAAGAAGATTCTGGTTATTAAGTGGGGGGAAAATAATTTGCTTTACGTTTAATTTTCGGCCTCACGTGAATTTGTGTTTAAGATTGCATCGATGTATGTTACACAGCGTATTATGGTGTAGTGTACTAGGATGAGAGAATTTCGACAGCTTGCAATATTTGACTAAATTGACAACCGCTCTACATTAATATAAATAAACATTAATGATTGTTCTACACAAGGGTTTAATATGCAATCTGTGGAACAAGTAATAGTGATTCATTACGCGAAGACAGCCTTCTGTGACAGTTGTAGTAGTGCAAATATACCGCACTGAGTACTTTTAAACAAGGCTTTTATTGCGCTTTTATTGCCGTCTTCTGTTAGAGTGTAGTAAAGCCAGACGTGACCAGAATGTTGTGATAAGGTTTTAACTTTTGAGTAATATCCACAAGAACATTATTCTGACGGCGCGTCATATCATGTTAACACACATTTAAGTGTAGGGATCTATGGGTTGTTCCTTGAACCTACCGACATGACATTGTGGTAGAGACTATACAAAATTTAACCTTTCCATTTCCTGTTTTAGGGCGTATTTTCTTCGTTTCATCAGCTCCACTGGATATTTGTTCCTTACACTTACTTTGGTTTCAGTATAATTAGATTTTAATTTTGATATGTTTTAGTATACTTTCACTCGCCATGCACGTGTAATGCCTATTAAAATCACTGTATTTGTAAGAGCTGTACATAGGGCTCTAGATTTGTCAAGAATTATCTAGTTTTATATGAAAAAGTTTGCAAATATCTGCAAATTCCAAGAACAGTCTAGCTTAAACATAGAGTTTAAGGGACCTGCCTTAACAACTACACTTCAGTCTAAGTTGTTGTCATGAAAAATATGTTGAATTTAAATTTATTTATTTTAGATGTGGTGCACATGTAGTTTGTAATCATCAGATTCATTCTGTTTATACGTGTCGATCTTTTACTAAATCCTGGTCAAAATCTAATCCATGGAATTCTATAAGAAATTTTGTTAACTAAAAGGCGTGCTTTTGAATTCCTTTTGGCGATCCAGACAAGCATTGTGCCTTACTTTAACACACGAACATCTCAAGCACATTCGTAAAGTTAAGACGAACCATACCTGTTTGCATACATAACTTACTGCTGTTTAAATAATTTCAGGTTGGTACTTATTTCTAAAGTTGTGGAGGAAAACGGATCCAGGAAACGATATAAGTGTAATGCTATTTATAGGTATATTGCAAAATGTCTCGCAATGTGTATTTTTGATGTGCTTAAAGGTTAATACAAAATTTGTTGGGAACGTACGGATTACTTAGGTGATTGTTACATCTGCAACGTGTACCTGCCCAAACTTCTAATTAGCAAGATTGCCCCTCGTATCATCCAAGCAAAAATGTTTCCTTCAAACAATTCTCTACAACCATGATTTGATTTCGTATTTCCTAATCCAGCAAAGAGGTATCAGTCAAAATCAAGTCCAGCATAAAGTTCGACGGTGAAAATGATACTGCAGGCCTATAATAATTTTGAAATTGCTGCTAAGGATGGGAAACCATAACATCTTAACCAGAAAGACTTCCACAATTTTAATGATAGCAATTTCAATGCTAAACTTCTGACTTCTAGGCTAAATGAGCGGAATTTGTTGAAAAATAACGTCTGAGTCACGCATCTCAAAATATGAAACTGACGTTCTACATATTTAGCAAGCAAGAGCGGTTGTGCTTTAGCTCATGGATAAATGATATACATATATATAAATATATATGTATATATATATACATATATATATGCATATATAATCAAATAAATAGCAGATGAGAATTCTCTGGTTTGTCTCTAAATATTGCATTCTCGCGGTAAAAACAGGACCAATTTCCGTTTGTATATAATATAATACAACGGATTATTTACTTATTATTCAAGACAAATTAAGCAACGTGACTAAGGCTCTATCTTTTACCGTTAGACACTAACATTCACTCAAGTTCGATCAAAAATATCATGTGTAAGTCGTCTCAAATAAATTTTCTTGACATTATTTATGCCGATATAATAACGTTTAATGGCTCAGTAGAAGCAAGTGTAATTCCGGGTAGAACCACATAACATAACAATTCAATACACAGTAAACAAACATCTGGTGTCCAGCGGCAATTACGCCTGCGACAATCGCCACAAACTGTTATTTAAACCATTGCTAAAATTTCCTTAAAAATCAAAGTGGTAGAAGGTGGATAACTCTCACAGATATACATAACACCCTATATTATTAGCAGTTTTAATTAAACATTCAATTTGATCAGTCCAAGTCCCATATAAAATGCATTTCCATAAGCTAGGAAAATGTCCCAAAAAAGGAAACCAAAAATTAAATTATTGTTCATACTCGGAATTTACTCTCTAATTATGCGGGCTTAAGAAATGCTTGCATCAAAAAACAGGAAATATAGAAAGAAGATATTAATACCTACATAAGTGTAACTCCAGCAAAAGAATGTTAAAAATCAAGAAAACGCGAACTCTAAGAAAAAGACAACTTAGGAATACATACCTATTAAAATATTCAAAAAAGAAATCAAAAATGAGCTCCTCCAGATGAAGCGTTGTAAAGACCCCAGCCCTGATGGTCTTTCCCTAGCTCTATGTAAATATGGTTGCGCTTCGCTAGTTAGAGAATTCACGGCTTTGTTCTCGAAAGTTTTGTCGAAAAGAAAGTTCTATCATTTAGGGTTGAATCGATGATCGTCCCCATCTTCAAAAATTGCCTGCGCGTAATCTGCTCCAACTACAGAGACGCAAGCTTAGTCCCCGTCGTTTGCAATCTGCTGGTGTCCATCATACTTCGCAAGCTATCCCCCACGCGCGATTTGATGCAGTGAGAAGAACAAGCTGGATTTTGCCCTGGGTGCGGCTGCACCGATCCGATCTTCACACTCCACCAGATCCACGAGGTACGCCATGTGTATCAAAGGCAAAAGATTACTGTGTTCTTGGATATCCTTGCAGCCTTCGATTCTGCCGATCGGATGGTACCGTGACACTGCCTACTAAGGAGTGATGTCACCGAGAAGTTCGTCTCCATACTGCGCGCTCTCTATGGTTTGATCTCGGGCAGAGTTAGAGCTTACGGAAAGCTTCCGAATTCCATTGTCATCTCCAATATTGTTCGACAAAATGCCCCATTTCTCCGTTCCTATTCAACTTTGCTATTGAGGATGTCCTAAAAGACGCTGTGGGCGGTTCGTTGAAGGCTGGCGTTGAGCTCATCGCAGGTAGTAGAACTGTTGATTTGGATTGTGCTGATGATATCGTCTTGCAGGGTGACGATCCACACGCCGTCCAACTTGCAATAAACCGCTTGGCGATTGAAGCATCAAAGTAGGATATGTAATTTCGCCATCCAAATGCAAAATTCTCTTTCAAAACTGGCGGGTGCCTGTGCCTGCACTCACTCTTGGTGGTGAGACAATGGAGGATGTGGAGGGCTATATCTACTTGGAAAATTGCATCACTGTTGGCGGGGCTGTTGGACAGGACATTTCGGTGCGCATCACAAGAGCACACCTAGCTTTTTCTAGGCTGAGGCACTTGTGGCGTCGCCAACACATCCGTCTCCCCATCAAAGGGCTGGACACTTGTGCAACTGTTCGTTCTGTACTGTAGTACGGATGCGAGACCTGGCCCATTCGTAAAGGTGACTTGCGCAGACTCTTCGTCTTCGAGTATCGCTGTCTGTGGTCCATCGCCCGTGTGCGGTGGCGGCACCACGTAAGCAATGTGGACGTTAGACAGCGTGTCTTGGGAAGAGCAAGCCACTCGCTCGAAGAGCTCGTCTAACTGCATCGACTGCGGTGGCTGGGACACGTATTGCGCATGCCTGTTCAGCTTTAACCGCGTCGTGAGTTGTTTGCAGTTGCTGGACAAGGCTGGAAGAGACGGTCTGGTGCACAGCCTGCAACTTGGAGAAGACGCATAAAATAGCTGAGGAAACAATCGGCCTCGGCCGGTTGTTGCCGATTACCTGGTTGGGGTCCGAGAGATGCAGATAGTTGCTGGTTGAAAACCTTAGAAGCCATAACGCACGCTCGATGTCAGGGACGGTGGTGTGCATCAGTGGGTGTCGGTGTCCCAAATTCCCCCTAAAAAACAAAGAAAAGCAAACTAAAATAATCGAAAACTAGGAGTGGAAAACTGGACAAAAAAGCAGGTGTGGTAGTTGTGTTCTTATTATCCATACAATTATTCTATTCAGCCATGATTCCGATAGCACAATATCTGTGCCACTGATTGTGTATAATATCTACATATATGTGTATATGTATATATATATATACAGTTCTTATGGTTTTATGAGAAATAGGGAGTGCGATCTCTTTGGATCCATCACATAAGCTAGGTTTGATCGTCCAAAGCCTGCGCATTCCGTTACAATAGAATCGGTTCGTGTTGTCAAAATACTTCAAATCGTAGCGGGAGAGTACACGTAGGTTATTCACGGAAAATGTAGGATGTAGCGGTTGATCGTCAATGATGTAAATCCGGCTATTACCACCTTTCTCATGCTCAGCAATATCTACTTGGATGGGTTGACCGGAGACGAACTTCCGCTGGCCATTTGGAGGGGCGGTTGAGTTCATGCTGAAGTAGGCTGCAGTCTTCTGAGGTGCTAATTGCTCTCCAAATGTTCAGCTCGTCTGGAACTAGAACACAAGGCAACCGAAGAAGCTGAGGTAGATTGTTGATATGGATTAGGAACAGAGAGGGCCTCAGCACCGAGTCTTGGGATATTCCACCCGCAGAAGGATACCAGTCAGTTAAATGACCGTCGATCTGTACCCACCACTTTCGCTCAATAAGAAAGTCCCGACTCCACTGGTGCACGGATCCACAAACACTGCACATTCTCAGGGTGTGGAGGAGGATGACCTCATGGTGTATCTTGTCAAACTCTGTACTGAAATCGACGTAAATTACGTAGAAAAATTTCCCTAGTTTACAGCTTGCATGCCTACATGCCTAGTCACTAGCAGGTTGGTAATGTATGAACGGCTCAGCATAAAACCGTGCTGCTCGAGCGTCAGTAGATGTTTTGAATATAACGGCTGTATTAGACACTACTCCACGAGCTTCTCAGCAATCTTGGTCAATTGCTGAGGTCACCGCCTTTCGGAATCGGCCTAATCACTGAGCATTTCCATTCGTTTGGCAATGAACGTTTGGATATTGATCTGTTGAGCAAGTCAGCCACAGCGGGTGTGATGACGGCCTATAGGGACTTGAGAATCAGGGGGTGGAGCTCGTCAGGGCCAGCAGATTTCGTGCCGTCAAGGTTAGGGAGTAGTTAATGCATCTCTTCAACAACTCTAACCAGACTTTCGGGCTCGATAAGCGCGGTACACGTTGAACTCGGTACAGATAACTGATCATTTGCTAACAGGGATGCCAAGGTGGACGCACGCTCAGAGCAGGAGGTTAGAGTTCGTCCGTCCGAGGTCAAAACGAGGTTCTTGGACTTAGTATCGGACAGTGGAGTAGCTTGGAGCTTGAATGTGGTCTAACTATTGAGCAATGCGTGGTCATTTGTCGTTAGGGATTAAATTTTATCAAGAACTGTAGCAGTTATGATGCGCAAAACGTTAGCAGCCTAAAAGTCAGAAGGGCGATTACTTCATATAATCTACGTGGAACCCAATTATCAACTTTTACATTAAAAATAGTTGTAAATGTGTGAAAACTGTTACATGCGGCACTGCGAAGTCGATACCAAGATAACAGACGTTACACTTAACCGCTTAACTGATATTGCCTAAAGAGGCGTGTCCTGAATGTTTTGATAATATTATTATGTTATTTACAAGAACAAAAGACCGAAGGTAAACAATTGTTTTCGATGATTCATCTTCAGACCCGTACAATCATATGGGTGAAATAGCAATGGGCGTAAAAGTGGGTTAACGATCAGTTCAAATGTGATTGATCACGTGCCGACCAAATGCATGAACCAGTAACAAACAGCAAACTAGGACAGAGTTTTAAAGCATTGAGTTCCCTTTATCATTCTAAATAAGACAATAAGAAGACTGGTATTGCGAGATGGTACCATTTCGTGTTATCTGTTCACTCGCAAACTAACAACTGATAGATGAATCACGTGACAGAAAAAATCGAAGATTTGAAACTGGTCACAAGGGAAAAATTACGTAGACACAACAATGACAGATTAGAATCCTAATCTTAGGGTCATGAGCCCCAAGGAAGCTTCAGGGAGACTGTCAATTGTTTTTGCACGCATAGGATAGGACGATGCCGGTTAAGTGCCACGGCTTCGGCAAACCTCAACACTTTGGGGTTGTCATTGCGATAGATAACTGTAAATGTTGACCTGCGGTCAACCTGATGGCCTGATTCCAGTAGGTGTTTGGCGATCGATGAGGCCGGCATCTTAGATACCTTTTCTCGTTCGCCTGCTTCTTGTGTCGACAGTTTGGCAATCCATTTTGGGATATGCAGTTGCAGTTGCACAATTACAGTGGCTTTCAGAAGGATCCGTTTTGGCTGGCCAAGGCAGCTTAACAGCTTCGATCAGCTTCTTTTGTGCACACAAATGCGGTTGATACGACTAAATGCTGATCAC
>CALYDF020008470.1:0-11627 GCA_944474145.2 Dicrocoelium dendriticum
TTATCATCCATGTGTCACACCACTTCTCAAGTGAATAGATGTCTTTTTGAACCAGCAATGGAATAATAGATTGACCACAGTTAAAACGCAAACGATTAACAGTTTTCCGTAGAGTAAAAGTGGAATCAAAAATGGATGTATCTAAAAAGAAATATGCGTAGCAGTGGACTTACCGGCAAATTCAGGTGTGCATATTGTTTGTTTGCGTTGTCACGTGTTCCAGTAACTAGGGTAAAATCAGGTATTACACGTGCTGTAATGCATCGTGATCACGTTGCGATTTGAATTCGGACAACGTGGGAGCAGATTTGACAAAATCCGTAAGTAAGTTCCACGCATGGCACACACGATATGAAGGAACGCTCCGGCGGCAATTCACCCGGCTATACTGTGTTGCCAACTTCAAATGGTGGTATCTCAGTGTGGTGTAGTGGCTGTTTCCGTATGGGTTGGCATGGGGATTGGGATCATTGAGGATCTGATACACAAATATGAGATCAACTCGCAGAAAACCATATTCTTCGCTAAAAGCTCCTAAGGTCTTTGGGTTTAAATGGTAAAGGAGGTGGAGCAATCCATTCGCATTTTTGTTGCCCTCCGTTGTGGCTTCTCAAGAGCAGCGAGGTCACAATTTGGCAGGGCTGCCAAGCTTGGATGGCATATTCAACGTGTGGTCTCAGGTATGCGTCGAGCTTTCGCGAAAAGAAAATAACATCAAACAAGCCAAACGCCTTGCGCAGTATCCCAAAGTGTTGACTGGCTTTCTGCACTTCATCCGCCTACTCTGAGCATCTACGATCGTTCTGAACGAGCACCCACAAGATCGCCTTCGTGTGAAGCGCACTGCAAGCGTGTTCTCCAGGTCGATAGTGACAGGTGCTCTAATGGCGCATGCTTATTATGTTGCATTTGGCAGGGTTAAAATCAAACATGTTCTGGGTCAACCACTCTTAAGCCCTGTCTAGATCGCCTTGAAGAGCTATTTGGTCGTTTACTCATTTGATTGCGCGCCAAATCTTGATTTCATCTGCAGAAATTAGAATGTTCGACGTCAACACTCCGCGAAGATATATATGAAGACGCGGAACAACCGTGGTCTTAGTACCGAGCCTTGATGTACGCCACAGTGAATCTCTATCGGATCGGAGAGGGTGCCACGAACTAGCACATTCAAACGTCGCTGAAGTAGGTGTGAATGTATCCAGCCAAGGATAGGGCTACCGATCCCGTATCTCCAAAGTTGGTGAAGAGGCATCCGGTGAACAAGGCGGTCAAATGCTCTAGAAGGATCTAGGTAAGTGGTGGCGAATCCTTCCCCATCATCGACGGATTCAGTCCAGCTAATACGGGTTAACAAAAGATTCGTGGTACATGACCGGGTTTTGGCAGAATCCATGCTGCTCTTGGGTGAGAGTATGACACATTTCTAAATATCCCATAAGTGCACCTACAACGACAGATGCCACGACTAGCAAGAACGGAAAGAAGAGTAATGGGACGGTAGTTTGCGGGCGCTGAGCGATTGCCTCCCTTGCAGAAGGGAGTGCCTATTCCACGCTTCCAAATTGTTAGGGCCTGCATCTCTTCGAAACAGCGCTGGAAAAACTAAGATAAGTGTTTAGCCAAATTAGTGACAGCTACCATGAGTGACTTGGGACGTATGCTATCTGGCACTCTGCATCTACCTCCGACTCTTACTAGGTGGTTGGGATGAAACTGTCCATACACCTACCAAGTATCTGTTTTGCCCTTCAGCCCTCTCGGTCTGTGAGGACCCAAAGTACACCCGGAAACTGAAACCCTGGAAACCATATACGGGCGCATATTACCCTAGGCGAGCGATTCACCAAAACTTTGTTCCCGGGTTGTTCGTGCGAGCATGAGCAGTTACTTTACGGACTTAAATGGCATTGGTTTAAATTGCGTATGTTTTACTGGCACAAACGCAGCCAAGCGTTTTTCATCAGAACGTCATGTACATCGTTAACCTAGTGATGCAGCTCAGGTGCAAGCGGTTTGTTTTCCAGTACACAGGGTTGGAATCCAGGTAAGCGACTATCGAAGATTAAGCTATGGTGACGTTCCTGGACTCACAACGCGTGATCAGGCTTAATGATGGGAGTTGCATTCGGTAGACAATGAAATGACTGACCCGCTTTGAATGCATTTAGTTGTTCCGTTTGCAGTGGCGTAGCATGGGGCCGAAGAGGCGGTCCGTCCCGGGCGGCACGTGAGAGGGGCGGCAATTTTACTACCGCCGAGTTCCGATACCAAATATAAAGGACAAAATATCCGGATAAGCTTTGGGATGAATAATTTAGTGGTACACTGTATGACCAACACCTTTGCTTCACGTCACATCTGTGCCAACGTTCTTCCCAGTTTTCCGCTTATTTGTCCCATAGTGGTCACTTTCACCACACTTACCTCAGCGTCCTAACCGCACAGCAGCTTCATCGCAAACTATAGCACACTGTACCGATGTTGTGGCCTTCACGCACCTATGCTGCCTCAGTCAGGATGCTAAATTTACCACCCCCTCGCGCCGCATAAGGGGATAACTTGGTCGAGAAATGACATAGATAACTTTTAGCTTCCAATTTACAAGAGAAATGACTGCCATCAACATTCGTGCAGTGAGGAAAAAGAGTGCTGAGAATCGTTGCGGTCACAACGCGTGCCGAAGAACCTGTGCCCTGTTGCACACATTCCGTGCCGTCTGGGATCCAAGCGCAGGTAAAAGTGTCAAAAAGACCAGCGACTGAGTTCGTTTGGTATTGTAGAGCTTATAGCTTCATTGTCAGTCAAAATAAATGTGTTGCAGAAATAGCCAAACAAAATAAGAAACTAAAGTTGATTGACGCTTTTGGGGATATCCTTATGTCAGTTGCGCACATAAACCAGTCTCTGGCTAATCCAGAACCAAAGCACAAAATCGGGTCAATAAACTTCTTAAATACAGAAGCGAAAATAATGCCACCGCCATCAACATAGCTGACAATATCTCGATCGACAAAATTAGTATAATGTTTCGACAGCGTGAAACATTGCTGAGACCGATATTAGCTGTAGAAGCTTGGGGAAAAATCCTTACGTTTTCTTTGTCCGACTCTGTTTAGCTTTCGTAGCGAAAGTCTTGCAAGCGCGTTTATCAAAAGCCAAAATACTTTAAGATTGGCTCCGAAATTTAGCAGAGTTATTCCATTCGAAAACATGTCACCCTAGTAATGTGCACTTTAACGTACGAGTGCAATTTATGTCTCGCTTGAGTCGAAGCAGTCATCCCCCTGAACGCCACTTGGAGTGCCTAGAAGGAGTTCCTTTACCTGCTTTTTGATCCCCCCTTTAAAAACGAAGATAATGTTGGCAAGGCCACTCTCTACACAAGCGATGCTAACGTTGGCGACATCGTAGCTGAAGTTGAGATGCTCACGCTTCCACACGACATCAGTTTTGTGGACACAGGAAGTAGTGTCGATTCATTATGTTCTGCCCAAACAGTAGGGAATGGTCTCAATCTCCACGGGACGCTTGGAACAGACACAAGTCAAAAAACATCCACTGGGACTGTCGCTAGCTCCAGTGAAGGTGCATTACGGTCCGTTGGCATTACGCCTATACATAGCACAAACCCTGTTAGATGAAACAGAGGCCTGCATATTGGAAAGGAGATTATCCGTGTCCCAGTGACAGTCGTGAGTAATAACGCCCTTTACGGAGAGGCAAGTCCCATTACTCTATTGTTCAGGAGATGTGCCAAGGCTGTTCCCTAGGCAGGCTTCCACATAGATTAGCCGGAACGCAAGCCACTCATTTATGCCCCTCTCCATAATCTCCTCCTCCTCCTATCACAATGCCCTTTGCGAGCTCCTCGGCAATAACACCATATCCACTTAAACTCGATCGCCCCAAATTACCACAGCATTCTTTTTGTATTCCCCCAACCATTCTCCTCCCTCTCTAATCCCGTTATATAACTTGCGAATCCCACGGTAAGGGATCTGCAGCGGGGTGCACTAGAGCCAATGTAATTGCAAGAGTAAATACGCTATGGCACGATGAATATCGCTAAGACATTGTAGGACTGATGCTACCTGATATAAATTCCCTGTTGAATTAACTACGCAGTTTCAAATACCTGAATAAACCTGATATGAGTTTACTCACTGAAACCCGGCACAGCCAGCTACCTTCTATCAAAGGTTGCAATTATATTAGAAGTGATGGAAAGCAAGGCAAAAGAGGTGGCTGCATACAGGACTTTAATTTCACAACCTACAAAAAAGAAAAAAATGCAACATATCAACAGAATAAGCTGAATTCAGGTATTTCGCGTTTTCTCATCAGCTGTGTACAGACAATTTGTGGAATCACTACGCTGCTTACACAATGACAAGACAATGGTGAAATCGTTCTGTTTAAACAACACCAATCGATAACCTCACCAGGACAAGACGACGGTAGTCACGAACTCCGTCTGCTTGCGTAAGTTGGGTTTCAGTCGACGAATCGCGGAAGCCTCTGCAAATTAGAGCAGAGGAGTAGTGTTCTGTCGATTAAGCGTGCTGCACGATTCCCGCGAGTGTTGGCACGTGGGGCAATCTAGGATATGCTGTGCGATAGTGCTTGCGAGCAGCTAAGGGACATTTTCCACCAGGTTAAGTGAGACATGATCTGAGATCTACCTGGGCAAGATTCTCTCAGTTCGGCCCACGTACTTGTTATCGCACGTACAATGTAATGTAGGACTAGTTAATACTAGTCCGAGACGGTGCAAGAAGTAAGCGCGGATATCAGAAGGCAATGGGAGTCGGACAGAGCGGACTGTATTCGATGGGCTACAATAAGAAGCGGACGGATGAAGCGAGAAGAGAGCGATCAGGTGAGTGCGGGAACCTACAAGGCTATCGAGTGACGAGCCGGTTTTAAGGAGGATTAAAACAAGAAGGAGTAATGTACAGTCGGCCAAAAATTAAATTGTACATGAAAGATAGCAGTTATCTTTTAGGGCTATGCAGAGCTCCCACCCTAGAAGGCTGAACATAGAAAGCCTTCGAAATCGAAAAGGGCTGTTGAAACGATGTTCGTAAGGCAATATGGTACCGAGTAAAAATGAGCGTACGTTCGTGTCAAGTGGGGGTTCGCCGGCAGTCGGAGTCCGCTGTGTCGCTTGTGCTTTGTTATTGCAGGGCAGGGTGCATTTCGGCGAGCTGTTGTAGCGGGCTTGTCGGACCACAAACGACTGGCTAGTCCAGAAAAGGCTGACAGAACCTCAGCCTCCGCTGCTGCCAAACGGTGCGCTTGGGGGTAGTCTCTCCACCCGCCGCACCCACCACCGCGCCATAACGACCCTCGTCCCACGAAGAAACGACCGTGGTCCCGCGAAGAAGCGACCCTCGTCCCGAAGAGAAACGACCAGCGTCAAGATCCTTGAAAGCAGTGGTCGTGTGGGCCAGTCAATCAAAGGGGAGGGTTGGGGCATGTATAGGCGAGAAAGTAGGAAAACATGAGCAGAAAACGCCAAAAAGAACGAACAAATGATCTGTATGTTTAAATTTTTTGGTTTTTGAATATTTTAAAAATAAGGTTTTCCGGTTTTTGATATTTTTGTTTGTTTTCAAAACATTAATCGAACAAACTGGGGCAAACATATACAATAACTACAAAGTTAAAGGTATCTACACCGTACATAGTCTGAGAAACGAAAAAGGTACCAGCGATTCGCTGAAGTTCGCGGAGCAACGCCGACGGCTTGCCATCTCTATGCTTGAGACCACTGAGCTGTTCAAACCGAGTTCGCGCGCTGGGCCGTAACTCTTTTAAAAATGCTTGCTTCATTGTTTCATACTTTGCCTCATTTGATGGGCAGAGTAGAATGTAGTCAACCAGCGTCACAACCAACGGAGGAAGGCGTGGGACGAGCTGATTGTACTTTGGACAGTCTACTGTAATGCCCTTATTTTCCAGTTCGATCTCGAATATGTTAAATCAAACCTCTGGGCTGTGTTCCATGAAAGTTGGAACAGCCAAAGTAAGCATGGCTACGCTGTGAAACGACTCAGATGCCACTCCCGAAATCTGAGTCGAAAAGATACAAGATGAACAAAAACACGATAAAAGTACCAAAATTACGCAAGAAGCAAATGAATATGGGTATATAATCGAGAAAAAAGAACGAATTCACCAAAAATACAAATGAGAAAGAAGTTGAATTCGCGCGTGCGAATCGGGGTCACCAATTTGTAGGACAGTAGCAGTCTGGAGATTCCCCGGTATGCTTGTGTAAAATTCTAACTAAAATTATTTCATTTTACACCTAGGCAACCGGTGTGGTTTGTTGAACTGATTGTTGAGTTCGAATGCTTGACTTGCTCACCGCCATTTTTGCTTGGCGCTCGTTTCGGTTGCAACTCGCGACTGCCCTGTGTGCTGTGCATGCTCCATTCCCCTAGCTAGAGCGTCCACGGTGTCGTTCCTTTATAGCTAGATAACAGGGGATCCTTTGCTGTACCAATAAAAGTTTCCCTGCAACTCGATCTGTTTTCTCGAATCGCTCTCTGGGCTCCCGGTACAGGCGACGCTCTAAATTTGTGACCCCGACTCCGGAAAAATCTCAGCGTCGAATATTTCGAACTGTTCTCCGGTGAGTCCGTTCCATTTATATTTCATATTTTCGGTTTATTTTTGCGTACGGTAGCCTGTTTTTGCGTCATTTTTAAGCCATTAAATCTGTAGATCCTAAGATAGAGTCTCTGCTAAGCGTTGTATCTCTCTCTGTACCACCTTTATGGGATATAGATCCTCTTTTGTGGTTTGCTCATCTTGAGGCTGAGTTTTACAACCACAGAATCACTTCCGACTACGCGAAGTATAACAGGCTCCTATCCTATCTCCCCAAGGCGATATAAATGCAGGTTCGTGACGTCATCATTTGTCAGACCGAAAACCGCTATGAGGCTCTCAAGGAGGCCACGATCAAGCGTGTTTTGCCCTCTGAGAAAGTTCGTCTGCAGCAGGTTTCCAGGGATCTGCAGCTGAGCGACAAACTGCCATTAACCTTGCTAAGGGGGATGCAACAACTCCTTGGTTCCTCAATCATGGACAAGACGCTACTTCGCGAACTATGGCTACAGCGGCTACCGGAAAACACGCAAGCGATTCTCGCTACAGTGAGCTCCGTTTTGCTCACCCAGCTAGCAGATTTAGCGGATCGAGTAATTGAGCGATCACAGCCACAAGCCGACGCCAGCAAGATCAATGTCGTCACGTCCCATGGCACTTCTATCACTGGCTTAGAGTCAGCTATGGCATCCCTGCAAATACAAGTTGCGACACTTAGTCGCCAGGTCCAACAGCTTACTACGAACCGCCGTCGTCATAGCCGTTCAAAATCACCCTTTAAACGTTCTAAGTCGAGCAACTGGCAGACTTGCTGTTGGTACCGTCAGCGCTTTGGTACCGCAGCTCGTAAATGTGTAAAACCTTGCAACTTCGCCGAGAAGCAGGAAAACTTCTCGGCGACGGACGCGACTGGCCAACACCAAAGTCGCCTCGTCCGCGTTAGGGATTTAACTTCCGGCGCCGAGTTTCTAGTCGACACTGGAGCCGAAGTTAGCGTTATACCCCGTAGCCCAGATGAGGTCGTCTCACCATCGCTGACCAAGCTGCGCGCGGCCCATGGCACACCAAACGCAAAGTTCGGCGAAAAGCTGCTAACACTCAATTTTCTCCTCCGGAGAACCTTTCGCTGGCCTTTCCTAATCGCTGCCGCGCCTTTCGCCATGCAAGGCATAGACTTTCTTCAACGCTTAGACCTCATCGTTGACAGTAAGAGGAAAAGCTTATCGACTCTAGGACACAGCTCAGTGTTATCGGGACTAGCGCCAACGTGCCTGCTATCACTCTCATTCGTGTCCTACCTCAAAATTCACAGACTTTTATAGAACTTTTCAACACGCATCCTAAACTAGTTCGCGTCCTGAACGACTTGCCTCCTGTGACGTCAAACATCATGCATCACATTTGCACTAATGGCTCACCTGTTTCGGCCCGCCCTCTCAGACTAGCCCCGGACAATTTCAAAGCCACTTAGGCGGAATTCTAGCAAATGCTCGAACTGGGAATAATCCACCCTTCCAAATGTCCATGCGCATCACCTTCACACATGGTGCCGAAGAAATCCGGTGACATTACCTTCGCCTTTATCATAGTTGTCATTATCTTCGTCTCTCCATCAAAGGGCGGGTCTATTGTGCAACTGTTCGTGCTGTACTGTTGTACGGATGCGAGACCTGGTCCATTCGTAGAGATGACTAGCGCAGGCTATCGGTCTTCCAGCACCGCTGTCTGCGGTCCATTGCCCGTGTGTAGTTACAGCGCCAGGTAAGCAATGTGGAAGTTAGACAGCGTGTCTTGGGACGTGGGAGCCACTCGTTCGAGGAACTTGTCTCACTGCAACAACTGCGGTAGTTGGGACACATATTGTGAATATCTGTCCAGCGTTACCCGCGTCATGCGTTGTTTGCGGTTGCTGGACAGGGCTGGAGGAGACGGTTTGATGGACAGCCTACAACATGAAGAAGTCGCATGAAAAAGCTGACGAAGCAGTTGGCCTCGGCCGCTTATTGTCGACTACCTGGTTGGGGTCCGAGAAATGCGGATACTTGCTGTTTGAAGACCTTGGAAGCCATGGCTCAAGATCGGTGTCAATGGCGGACGTGTGCATCGGTGTGTTGCGGTGTCCCTTCTTCCTCCCCTTAAAAAGAAAGAACAAACTGAAAAGATTTCAAAAGCTGTGCGTGATAAACTATACAAAAAAGCTTTTGTTGTTGTTGAAGTTTTCTTATTATTCATACTGTTTTCCTATTCAGCCACGATTCCGATGGTACAATATCTGTACCACAGATTATGTATTATATATATATATATATATATATATATATATTATGGCGTCAGCCGGGAACCGCTAGGCTCTGATTTGCACCTCACCTCAGGCTATCTCCGCCTTATGAGTCCAAACAAGGATAAATCCATGTTCGTGGCGTGGCTGTGTTGGAATCAGCAACACCAAAATATTGCCATTTCATATACGGGCATATTGATCGGAATGACCGAGGTATACCTCGATTAAACCAAGATCTCAATAGAGGTGCCTAGTAGCCACACAAACACAGCGGATTTTCCAACTCCAAATTTGAATTCATTTCTGCTGTTCCAAGCTTTGATCCCAAATCTCAGTAAAAACTGTGTATGGTGTCAGCATTTAACCACAAGGAATTTATTTCTACCCTAGCTCAGGTTAATTCCACCTGGTGTATCCAAACTAGGAGGAAATCCCTCCCCTGGGTGCGAGTGATAGGATGAGCAACGCCGAAATATTTCAATTTCAAATACGGGCCATGTGATAGGAATGACCGTGGTTAACCAAATGAAAAGAATTCTCAATAAGTTATGCTTTGAAAAACCCAACCACACAGCGGATTCTCCAAATCCAACTTTGAATTTATTAACGCTTTACAGGCGTTGCTTAAGAATCTCAGTAGCATAGAGTTTATTGCGTCAGCCGTGAACCACTAGACTCTGATTTCCACCCCAGCTAAGGCTAAATACACAAGATGACTCCAATGCAGGACGAAACCGCGGTAATGGGGTGCCAGTGTTCTCATAAGCGACACCAAAACATTTCCATTTCACATACGGTCCTTGTGATCGAAATGACCGAGGTGCACCTCAGTCAAACCAAACTCTCAATGGAGGTTGCGGGTAGCAAATAACCACACAGTGGATACTCCAACTCCAAGTTTTATTTTCATTCTGCAGTACCAAGCGTTGTTCCCATTTCTCAATGGCACAGTGTTTATGGCCTCAGCCGTAAACCGATAAGCTAGGATTTTCAACCGATCACAGGCTCTCTCTCTCCACCTGATCAGTCCAAATCAGGACGGAATTGCGGTCGTGGAATGTCCGTGCTGGCATTAGCAACACCAAAATATTTCAATTTCACTTACGGTTTAAATGCTCGGAATGACCGAAGTACACCACAAGCGAACCTAGTATCAATATTTGTTGCTCTAACAAACGAACCAAGTAGAGTTTTCTCAAATTTCCACGGTGTATTCTGTTCCCTTATAACAGGGGTTGCACAAGGGTCGCTGAGACATAGTGTTAATTGTGTCAGCCGTGCGAAACTATGCTGCAATTTTCGCACCTCTTAGGCAATCTCCACCTGATGCGTCTAAACAAGGACGAAACCTCGGTCGTGGGGTGCCAGTTTTGACAGCAGCAACACCACAATCTTTCCATTTCACATGTGGTCCGTGTGATTAAAATGGCCGTCGCCCACCTACATTGGAGTGAGGTAACAATAGATGTTGCATTTTATAACACAATCACAAAGTTGAAAATCAAAATCCCAATTCGAATTCCTTTCTGCTGTCCCAAGCGTTGCTCACGGATCTCAGAGGCATAGTGTTAATGGGGCCAGCCGTGAACAACTAGGCTCTGATTTCCACGTCAGATTAGGTTGCCTCCAACTAATGAATCCAAACCAGCAAACCGCTGTCATGGGATGCCAGCGTTGGCATCAGCAGCAGCAAAATATTTACATTTTATATACGGTTTTTGATCGGAATAACCAAGTTTCACCACAAGTGTACCGAAATCCCAGTGTTTTTGACATGTTGTAACCACCACACAGCGGATCCTTCAACACCAACTTTGAATTCCTTTCTGCTGTGCTTAGTGTTTCTCACGGATCTCAGTGGCATAGTGTTAATTGGGTCAGCTGTGAACCACTAGGTGTTGATTTCCACCGAACTCAGGCTATCTCCAACTGATGAGTCCAAAAGAAAACGAAAACGCAGTCGTATGGTGCCAATGTTGGTATCAACAACATCAAAACCATTCCATTTTACTTACGTTCATTTCTTTGGAATGATCGTGGTTCAGCTCAAGTAAACTGAGTTCTCAAGAGAGGTTCCGTTTATTAACGCAAACACAGCGAATTCTCTAACTCCTACTTTGAATTCCTTTCCGCTGTACCGAGAGTTGGACACACATTACAGTAGGATATTTTATGAAGTCAGTCGTGTACATCTATACCCTGATTTACATCTCATTTCAGGCTTACTCCAATTGATAATCCTAAGCAAAGACGAAGCCGCGGTTGTGGTGTGCCAATGTTCTCATTAGCAACACCGAAATATTTTTATTTTACATACGGTACATTTGAAGGGATTGATCTAGGTCCACCTCAATTGGAACGGTTTTTTAATAGATGCTGCTTTTAGCAACTTAACCAAAGAGCGGATCCTTCAAGTCCGACTAGGAAGTCTTTCTGCTGTATCAAGCGTTGCACACGGATCTCAGTGGCATAGTGTTTATGGCGTCAGCACTGAACGATTAGGCTCTGATTTCCAATCCAGCTCAGGCTATCTTTAACTGATAATTTCAAAGCTGGTCGAAACCGTTTACGCTGGGTGTCCACGTTGGCATCAGCAACACCAACATACTTTCATTTCACATACGGGCCTTGTGAGCGTAGTGATCGAGTTCCACTTTAAGTGATGCGAGGTCTCAATATTGGTAGCTTGTAACACTCAAACCACACGGCGGATTCTCCAACTCCA
>CALYDF020008471.1:0-11632 GCA_944474145.2 Dicrocoelium dendriticum
TGCACACGGTTCCCGGTCTTATCTCTTTGGGTTTACACTGGGTATGGGTGTGTGGATGAATCTGTGGGTGGTGTAGCGCAGGCTACCCACGGTTCCTGTGTAGGCGCAGGCTTCCTGTGGCTGTTCTGTGGAGGCCACAGTGACAGGGAAATCCGGAACCGGATGTTGCCAACCACGTTTATACCGGAAGGGCGTCCGGTATCTGGAGCCTTTCCATCAACAGTGCCTACGTCGGATTCTGCGCATCGGCTGGGTTGACCGACTTGCCGATACGGAAGTGATGCGCCGCAATGGCCTGTATGCATTGGACTGTTTATTTCTGTTGTGGTACTCGATGTGACCGGGACTAACCAGCCGCATGGATTCGATGCGGATACCGAACCAGCTACTTTATGGCTGACTGCGTGTCGGGAAGTGACACGTGGGAAAACCGAAGTTACTTTACCAGGACATGATCAAGCTGCGTTTATCACGAACTAATGTTGAGTTTAGGAGTTGGGGATCGAAAGCAATTGGCCGGCACAAATGGCGAGAGCCTAAGAAGGGAGCTTTTTCCCCACTGTTAGGTATATCACGATTGGATGTGGAAGTGAAACGTCGGTTGAGGGAGCTACAGGCGCCTATGGAGGTTAGCTCATCGGCGTCAGGTGCGTGGTGCTGTAGTACATGCGATCGGAGTGCTTTAGTGACGCCGGCTTGGCAGACTACCAGCATGACTATGTGGGACAAAATCTAAGAGAAGACGATTTAGCCGGATTTTTAATCATAATGGGCGCAGTCTTTGGTAAGTACGATGCTTCCGACTCAACTCCGTCTACCGATCTAGGCCAATAATGCGGCCGAGGTGGCACGTATGTTACACCATTGCTGCAGTTAGTTTGAATGTGTGCTTGGGTGTTGATTCTCATGTATTCATCGGTTGGCTGTTGAGAAGTTTCCCCGATGTGACTGCGCTTGATGTGAATGTTGTCAACTTGCCTACATGTCGAAAAACCGCTGTCTTGATCATACGTGCTTCAGGAGACAATTGGTCGCTGCTTGGAGAGGCGGGCTGCACGGTTCTCGTGACCGTGCTACACTTAAAGAGTGGTTCCATCCATTGCAGAACGGGTTACGACCAGGCCACCACCTTGTGCAACTCTGGTAAGCATGACTACCAAATTAGATAGACGTGAATGTTGTTACTGTGTAGAATGAAGTAACTAAATAAATATTTTATTTTCAACAATGGGAGATACGCCTACAAAGGCATGGTCATGTTGATGAGAACACTAAGGGCTCGTAAATGTGATTAACGACACAAGTTCAGTAGTAGCATGTGCATCTCTGTGATAAGTGGTATGAATGTATGCAAGTAAGAATGTGTGTGTGTGTGTGACTGCGTAGCTGGGGTTTGTAAACGTGACGCCGTATTTGTGATGGATTTCGGTCGGGTCGTCAGCGTAAGAAGGGATGAAATGCTATCTTCGTGTTGGATGACTGACAACCGTGGATGGGATAAGATCATGCAGATACATAATAAGCGTAGCCGGCTCGGCTGGTGAAACATAGCCCCCCGTCTACACTTTTCCCGATTTTATTCCTTCGGGTTTATACTGGATGTGATGTGAGTGGATGGAGTAGAGGGTGGTCTCCCTGTAGGCACAGGCTTCTTGTTGCTGTCTTAGGGAGGCTGCAGTGACAAGCATTTTCGGAACCGGATGCCGCTAACGACGTTTTCAAACGTCATCCGTTCATGCTGCTACTGGTATCGATTGGATTCACATTCGCAATATCTTAAAACCGTTATGTACAAAAGCATTTCATTTTTTCCTCATCCAGCATTAATTACTACGGGACGCTGCAAGAGATTTGACATCATGAGGTAGCGCCCGGTATTTAATGGCAAAACATTGTACCCTTTTTTTAGTTGGCATATACATCTCGTAGATACGTGTGTCCTGTTGATGCGCCTACTCACATAATCTGCACTCTTTCATTCCACTTGTCGTGGTGAGCCTTCTTGCGGAGTAGCTCTGCTTCAGGTTGAAACGCTACTCTGTCATTCCAGTCAAATGAATTACTACGAATCGCACATGAACCCATCGTGCGCTGCGTAGGGCTTTCAGACAAATAGATCCTACTGTTACCTATGTTCGAGATGTAGAAAATACTAGGAAATTAATCCCTAACACGGGTGTCAACTATGTACTGGCAAAGTTTTGATGTACAAAGGATTGGTCTTCGGAGAAAGAAAGCAGGCAATGTCGTGCATATCTGCTTCAAATGCGGATTCATGCCCACATCCGCTTACTTCTCAATGGAACTGATTAGATTTGTAAATAGTGTCAGTGTGTGTCCGTGCTCTGCAGCAGACCTGTTTCCATGAAGTCCCTGAGTAGTGGAACAATGCTTTAATACTAGTAGAAAGTTTAAGAGTTACGAGTTCCATAGAGCAGTCATGATGAATATTGCAACCCATGGAAAAATTTTCAGCAAAAGTATATTCACACCGGCGGACTCACCGCAGTATATGCATTATAAATAATAGATCCCATGTAAATTCATATGGAAGGATGGTCAAATGGGACGTTGGCAAGTAATGTGACGCCATCTGATGAACACGTACAGGAGGTGAATAAGTTAGGAGACATTCTGGAGACCGACCGTCAGTGAAATCTCTAACAGATTCTTGTGGTTATTCTTATGTAAGCATTATCATTCATCACTATACACGTTAGCTAGAGGTGGAAAACACCTCACCTAAAGTGCTGCGATACATAAAAGAAAAAAGGGGAAAAAAACAACAAGTGAAAGCTAGCTGAGCTACCGGTAACGGATAGGCCTCGTTCCGGTAAGCTAGCAGTCGGCTACTTTGTAGCAAAAATATATTACTATGCAAAAGTAAATAAGGCTAAGTAATGAGATGCTGGTTGGAGGGGGAGGCTAAGAGGGATGAGGTGGGACAACGAAACTCACAGCACGAACGCCACTGAGGTCGGCTCCTAGCCATGTCAGCAGGTGTATCCAGCCAAACGTATTTATCGTCTTTTGGACCCCAACCATGGAGCCGAGAAGCTCCAACCTCAAGCTTTTGCTATACATTTCGTGATCTCATCTTCAATCCCACGGGCGCTGATGCAACCTCTCAGGTTGTTGAATTTCTGAACGACTTTTAGCTGATCCCCACCAAGGGTCAGCGTAGTAGGCGGTCCCAGCCAATTCTGGAGGAAAGCTTTGCACTTCGGGTGTGCAAAGTAAATTCCGAAGTGACGGACAGCCAGTGCCAATCTGTCCAGTGCAGCTTGGCGCGTTTGTGAGCTGTCACAGATTATGGCAATATCGTCAGCATACTCTGAGTCAAGCAGTCGTTCTCGTGGGGGCAGATCCAAACCTTCTAAGTCATGTCCTGCGAACGCGATTTCCATGCCTTTGTCTATAGCGAAGTAGAAGAGGAATGGTGACAAAGGGCAACCTTGTTTCACACCTCTGGAGATGTTGAAGTGCGACGACATGTGAGATGGTGCAGCGCAATGAGTGTACAGTCAACTCGAGCTTTGAACTTTGCCAGTGTGGGAGCCAAGATGACAGATTCCGGTAAGACATACCACGCTTGACAAAGGCCAAAAGGAAAACCGCAAAATAGTTATCGACCCCCCCCACTGGTCCGCTCAGAACTACGTTCTCTCCTCCCTCAAAATGAAAAGTTGGACTCATTTGCCATTTTATTCCGGTGCAAAATTGGGACCTTTCCTTTCTTTCCAATGACCTGCAGGATGTGTCTGCACTGTTTTATCACAACACACAATAGAGCTTGAAATTGTTGACTATCAACAAAAGGAGACCTTGTGCTAGGCCTTTGGCTAGCTCGACTGTTACCGAAAAAGATAGAAAACAAATGCGGACACTAGCTCGAACGTAGAAAAATCTCGTGATTTCAGCGTGTTGTTGCGTTTGCAAAGGCTTATATTTGTAACGGATGTCAGGAATGCTACGCATCTTAGACAAGAAGAGGAAGGCATGTTATCCAGCAAAAACAACGCTGGTGAACCAAGTAACTTATTGGAAAGAAACAAGCGCGAAAACCAGACTTTCCCTTACATACTGCCACACCAGACGGCAGTGTCGTCTACACGCGTACTGCAATGGCGGATGCTTTTGGTGCGTACTAAACTGAATCTTGCAGCAACGAAAATGCGACTCTGGTACCTCCAGTCTCATCTGCCACCTCCGAAACTATTTCAGTTGTTGACTTCAACATTTGAGTTATTAAACGTTTGATTAACTGGCTTCAACTATCTCATTAACCTTGATCCTGATGGTTTCCCTTTAGAAGCAATCAAGCATGGTGGTGATGATATAACAGTAGTATTACTGAATACTTCTCCATGTCCTTACAGTCAAGCCGGTATCCTGAGAGTTGGAAGAAATCTGTTGTCATGTAAATCTGGGCCTAAAACAGATATACGTAGTTATCACCCCATTAGTCCCACCCCATCTTATCATGATTGAATGAGAGAATTTTAAAAGAAGAACTCACTTCTTTCCTGTTATCACCCTGTCGTCTTTCACCTTTGCAGCATGGACTAACGTCGCGTTCGTGCAGAACGTGCCTACTTGATAATTAATCTCACCGGGGCAATCGACTCTGTTCTTCTATGCATTGTCTTATGTTTTGACAAGCAGAAAGCGTTCGAGCCTGTCACAAACTAGAGGTTACTATCGAAACTGAGTCGTTTTGGTACACCAAATCCGCTTGCTTTCTTGCTTGAAATCCTATCTGACTGAACGCTCCCAGACAGTGAACATAAATGGGTTTATGCCTACAACCCAACAACTTATTAGTGGCGTGGTACAAGGCAGCGATTTAGGTTCTCTGCTTTTCTCATTGTACATAAACGATCATATACCTATCCTACGCTTCGGAAGCTCATACCTATTTGCAGAAGCTTTGAAGGTAGTACACTCCTTCTATTCATCCCAATACAAAACTGTGATAGCAACTAGGAAATGTGACCTACAAGCCATAGAGGGTTGGGCTGCGATGTGGCAGATGCACTTCTCCACATCAAAATGCAATCTCATGACTTTTGAATGCCATATTGAGGCAGGATTGTTTCTACTTCATTGCGATTCTATTCCAGTGTGCTCTTCTGTCAGAGATTTAGGAGTGAAATATCCCAGCTCCTTGAATTTCAGGGAACATGCGAACTATAGTTTTTCTAAGGCAATGCAAGTATCGGAACATATTAGTCACTTACTAACGATGAAAGAGACAAGACTCATGGCATATAAAATCAATGTAAGACCCTTGTTAGAACACTGTAGTGTTACGTTCAGCAGTTTACGTACATATGACTGAAGGCTATAAAATTGTTCAACGCGCCTTCACTAAAAGCATCTCTGGTTACTCAAAACCTTTTTCTCTTAAAGTTAGATACAGTGAATCAAAACTTGAGCCTTTGTGGCTAGGTAGATTATATTTGCATCATGGTTTCCTTCATAAATTTGTGTGGCATAAGGTGCATAGTGAAGACCGCTCTATGCAATTTCGGTTGGAAACAAAGTATAAAATACGCGACAGCGAATATATGCTTGTTCTAGCCCCATTCAAGACCACACTCGGACAGAAATGTTATAAGATTCAGTGTGATATGGCATAAAAGTACCTAGTTGTATACGATGTACAAAAAGCATGAGCGTATTCAACAAAGTGATTAGAATTTTCCTGACACCAGTAAGAGTAAAAGAGATCTTAAGTTTGCAAATAAACGACGATAGATTGTTTGAGGAAGAGCCTGGTCATATTTGGAACAAAAGGACCACGGCAGCCATTTGCTGAAGATGGTAAGTCTATGCGTTTTATTTCCAACGTCAATCGAAACTTGCTCCATTTTAACTATCTATACTCATCCGCACATCGCATATTTCCTTTACACGTCACCTCTGCGCGACAAGTAACGGATATATTCCTTGCGATCGAACTGAACTGATCGTCTTTCTCCACTCCTGATGGTTTCAATTGTTCCTCTTTTGGGACAAAGCAACCGCCACAGCAAAAATTATCGACTACATTTAGATTAGCCTTACTGTTCTTTATTCCTTCCCAAACCCTGGCTGGAATGTAACATTTCATACTCTCGTAATTTCTGTATCATGGTTGTTATACACCAAGACTTCCCATGAATTTATGATTGGCCTATCTGCAATAGGTGGTTATTAGTATTGTCCTTTTTAATTCCTGATACTTTACATTCTTCCCTACTTCGTTGTTGGCTACGAGTGGGATGATATCTTAAGGTGGCGGATTACAGACTGCAAACTAAAATATTATACCCATGCAAGGCATATTGCCTCTGACTCATTGGCGTACAACAAAAAGTGCCATAAGTTCAGAGAGGTTTGAAAACAATCGGTTTGGTACAGTAATTTGGTAACGTTTCGCCTCTAACATAGAGGCTTCATCAGACCAGGTGAATCAGTGTGCAATTGGTGTGGGATTTTATAGCGAACAGGGGCGATAACCGCTTTACCCGAGTCTTGAGCCATGAGTCATTACAGGAACAGTTCGGGATGTCACCTCAGGTGGTTCGATCACAGTGGGAATAGTCCAGGTGTTCCTTTGTGTGTCATGACATTGACGGATAAGCCATGGGCGTCGGTTCGCACTTTCCAATCTGATCCACGCATCGATGCTCGTCAAGCTGGGCGGCTTAAGACCGCCCGCCACGCATTAGGGATTTCTACCCCTTCCATTCTATTCACGCAGTCGTCAGATTTGGCAATTTCCACCGCCTCGGCAATCAAGCGCTGAGTGGTGGATCGGATACCCGTCCTAACGACCTCTACGTTTTCGAGGTCTATCTGGTGACCCGTATCTAATGCATGCACAGCTACGGCCGAGTCTCTTAGTATTGCTTGATATTCAAACTCGTTTCTTGGTAGTCTTGCAATGCGTCTCCTATGCTCAGAAATTCGTGTGCGTAATTCTCTCGCTGTTTGGCCTATGTACACATGTGCACAGTTCTTACATTTAATTTTATAAACACAGTTAGTCGTCCTATCCTTGGGAAGCGGGTCCTTCAGGTGTACCAGCGCCGAACGTAACGTTCGACCTCGGTGAACGATCACCCTTATATTTTCCTTGTTTAATACCCTCCGAATTGCCTCCGAAGTGCCTTCCTTGTACGGAATTCCGACCGTCCCTATCCACTCGGCTGGGGGTCTTGACTGCCGCTGTAGCACTTTATGTAATTGGCGTTTAACTAGCCGTCTTGGGTAACCACTTTCTAATAGTTTGCCCATTGCCACTTTCCGCGCAGCCTTTTTGTCCTCCTTCATTGTGCACAAGGTTTGTGCCCTGTAGAAAAGCGCTGAGGCTATCCCAGCGTAAACCTGTTTCGGATGACCCGAGGTGTAGTGGAGTACGCCATCAGTATCCGTTGGCTTGCGATATATTGTCGTCTTTAAATTTCCCCCATTCCTGTGAACCAGGCAGTCAAGAAACGGTATTGTGCCGCTACAAGATTCTAACTCAATAGTAAACTGTATTCTCTCATCAATGGAGTTTAAGTGATCAAGTAACTCGTCCTTCTTATCCCGTTTAACAAGTACAAAGGTGTCGTCTACATAACGCCACCAAACTTTGGGTGAGTTAATGTTGTTTGTTAACGCCCTGTTCTCGAATTCTTCCATATACAGGTTCGCCAGTACCGGGGATATTGGCGATCCCATGACGAGACCTTGTTCCTGACTGTAAAGCTTTGACTGAAAAACGAAGTAAGACATGTTAAGACACACTGTCATACCCTCGATTATCTGGCTAACTGTTAGTTTCGTCCGATCATTCAGAGTGACATCTTCATTCAGACGACGTCTCGCTATTCCTAGCGCCTCCTCTTTAGGTACATTTGTGAAAAGTGATGTGACATCAAAGCTGACCATTAACTCATCTGACTCAATTTGGGGATTGGCTATCTTTTGAGCGAAATCATAAGAGTTTTTCACGAATGTAGTCATTCGCCCTGTTAGAGGCTGCAATAGCCTTGCCAAATGTCTCGCAAGTTCATGGGTCCGAGAGCCTATACCGTCGACTATGGGCCGTACGGGAACTTCGGGCTTGTGAACTTTTGGCAAGCCATAAATCCTCGGAGGTATAGTCGATTTTGGGTATAGACTGTACCACTTGCCTACCCCTAAATCGTCCTTCACGGTTCTTAAATAGTTACCAACCTCCGTTTTACTCTTATTCATTACTGACGCCACGGTCATAGGTTCATAGGTTCATAGGATTGTAGAGAGCAGAAGGAGAAATCCTTTGTCAGCTCCATCACTTCCCGATCATTGTGTGGAGGCCGCGATTCGATGTTATGCGGTAATCCACAAGGGACCTTGACAGCTACACTGGAAACTGCAAGGACCCATCGTACTCAAAAGATAAGAGTCTAACATACGCTTGAAACATTCCTCCGTCTGGGCCTCGACCACATACTTCGGCAAGTTATTCCAATCGTTGACTACGCGAGTTGATAGAGCGAGAGCAGGATGAATCCGAAGTCTTCTGGGTTTAAACAGTTTTCAGTTGTGGCCTCGAGTTGAACTGTTTGGATTGGATTGAAAGCATGCCTGGAGCTCCGTCCCTATCTCTCCTCTCAGGATGCGCCTGGTGAAAATCAGGTCACCGCGACGTCGGCGATAATCCAGGGTGAACAGATTCATCCGCTGAAGTCTTCGGGGATAAGGCAAGTCCCGTAACTCCAAGATGTATTTCGAAGCACGCCGTTGCACCTTCTCAATTAGGTCACATTCGAACTTGGTGAGAGGGAAGATGGCAGGTAATCCGTATTCGAGAATGGGGCGGACATATTCGAGAATGGGGCGGTCTTATCAACAACTACTCTATATGGACCCGTCTCCAAATGTTGTCCCAATTTTTCCAAGTATTCTGACCTATTCATTACAACTAGGGTTTTTCCCTTGTCAGCCTTTGTAAGTACAATACTGCGATCTTCCTTTGGGGAATTTAATGCTATACGTTCAGTTTTCGGAAGATTTGGCTCACCCGGTTGCTGAAACTTAATGATATTTACTATCTGTGCCCGAATATTCTCTGCCTTCGTAGCGGGCAACTTTGTCACCGCGCTCTCAATGCTTGGGATAATCTCTTCCGCATATATCTTAGATTTATTAATGGTAAATGGCAAACCTTTCTCTAACAATCTACATTCCGTTACATTCAAAACCCTATCTGACATATTAACGACATTACAATATGTATTAATAGACCCAGAACTGTCAGTAGGACCGGTAGCACTAGGATGCACAGACATTAAACGCTCGAACTTACGCGTTTGTCTTTTCTTTGCATCCTGCCCTTGTTTCAATTTGACATCTGAAGCCTTGTTGAAAATTCGGTTGTAGTCGAGAGGCGTTATGGCGGTCTGTAGATCCAAGCTCAGCCGACTCGCATCAATGCGGATCTCGCTTAAACGTTTGGTCACAAGGTAAATCCGCTGTTTCAGAAACGCCTTGGAAGCATTATAGGCAATCCTTGCAGAGGTATACGTACTGTCCGGAGTTTTCACTGTGAGACATTTGGGGATCAGATTAGTCTTAAGACATCTCATGTTGAAAACGCGATGGTTCTCCCAGTTCGCTTCAAGGCCCGCCAATCGAACGAATTCACTTGCCAGTTTTCGAACACGGGGTCCGTAATTGGTTTCAAATTCTTGGAAGATACTTGGAACCGATCGAGTAGTCATGAGTTCAGAGAGGTTTGAAAACAATCGGTTTGGTACAGTAATTTGGTAACGTTTCGCCTCTAACATAGAGGCTTCATCAGACCAGGTGAATCAGTGTGCAATTGGTGTGGGATTTTATAGCGAACAGGGGCGATAACCGCTTTACCCGAGTCTTGAGCCATGAGTCATTACAGGAACAGTTCGGGATGTCACCTCAGGTGGTTCGATCACAGTGGGAATAGTCCAGGTGTTCCTTTGTGTGTCATGACATTGACGGATAAGCCATGGGCGTCGGTTTGCACTTTCCAATCTGATCCACGCATCGATGCCAAATTACTATACCAAACCGATTGTTTTCAAACCTCTCTGAACTCATGACTACTCGATCGGTTCCAAGTATCTTCCAAGAATTTGAAAAAGTGCCATAGTTTAATGACCCACACGTCGGGACAGGCTGAGGCTTCATCCCCCATAATGTATGTATAAACCAGCCATGATAAAAAATGTTTGTGTAATAGGTGATGGGTTCCATGCTATTTTGCCACACTGGCACACAGCCAGTTGGAGCATGGAAGTGCGGGAGAAGCCCATCTAGGCAATACTTCGCATGGAACCAAGTCCCCTGCGGACAATTCCATGATTGGTCGCATTATACTTTAAGTTGAATCTTTGGCTAAATGTGCATTTGTTATTGTTCACATTTTCTAAAACACTCTGATGTCTTCAGCCTGCCAATCACTTCAAAAACGCATTGGGGATTCATTATACAAAACAAGCACAATTAACTATTTTAAGCGATCTCGTTGTACAGATTGAGCAGAGCATTCAGTTGGACGGTGCTTCGCATCAGCGAGAAATAAACCGTTTATTCATTTATTTATTATTTTGGCCCGATCCTGGAATTTCTGTAAATGTATAGGCAACAGTCTCATACGCGTTTGGATTGTTCTAAGAATCAATGACTGAAATACGACAAATCGGCTTTTGCGACAATGCAACTTATCCCTCCTGCACTGCATTGATATCTGCTACATTGAGTCCTCGACCACCTAACAATACCAAAAACAGATGTAGAATTGTGTGGCGTTTCCATAGGCAAAGCAGCGGAGGCTACTAACGTGGGATTGGAGATCTGCAAATTTTGGACCGCGCAACACCCGAGCACCTGCGAACAGTGTCCAGCATGGGGACGGAAATGCGCCCAATGTGGAAAAATAAATCGCTTTGCTCATTGCTGCCAGTCAATCAATGTGGGTGTATTCGTTCGTGACAAGTCACCAAGAAACCTCGAACATTAAATTGGTAAAGGTTCTCGGATGGTACCGCAAATATACAGCTGCGTAACATCTTTTGATCGAAGGCAAAGGCATCCGATTTCACTTAAACACGGGTGCTACTGACAACGTTCTACCCAGGAAGCACTGTCCCGGGGTGTGCATCCGATCCGATCAAGAGTGCTTGCGCATGTGGAATCGTTTCGGACTTCGTCCGAAGGGATCAGCTACAGTCGAAGTGGTTAACCCAAGGGACGGAACCTCATATCATCTGGAGCTTGTGGTTGTAGAGGAGAAGTTCATACCTATCCTCGGCATTGATTCGCTCCAACCTCTCAGTTTTGTTCTTTTTACCCATGATCGTTTTGCGTATGCATGCCAGGGAGAAAGCAAAATTAGTGACCAATATCCGTCTGTGTTTAGCCCGGATTTGGGGAAATTTGAGGGAACCGCTTTCTTATCCCTAGACCCTTTGATCAGATCAACAGTGTTACCGCCTAGGAGAGTTCCATTTGCGCTACGTGACAGGTTCTCCGCTGAATTGATCAAAGTAGTATGAGAGGGTGTTCTTGTCAAAGTTGACGAGCCAACCGAATGGAGTAGTCAGGTCGCAATCATTACGCAAAGGACGGGAGAACT
>CALYDF020008472.1:0-11589 GCA_944474145.2 Dicrocoelium dendriticum
CAAAATTGGCTAATATTTTCATGTGGTTGACAACAAGGGCGAAATTATTCCGTAGAGCATTTCAAGGAACGTGTTAACTGTAATGATGCTATCCCAACATCTTAATCAATATGTCGTTAACTGCGTTCAGTTTGTGTTAGTGGTCGATTGGCATGAACTATCACCTTTATGATTCTATGAGAAAATCCAGGGTCTATGATTATTCCAATTCACGACTGCACACGTTAGTTGTCAGCGTGATCGGAAGATTTGGAACAAAATACATCAGCGGAATTTTCGGGTATGGTGCATCCGCGTGTGTCTTAAATGGCGACGCGCAATCTCACTCATTGTGTCAATTGACTTTGAACTCATCCACTGCTACTGCGTTCACTGGGACCGGCACGGAGTTGGAGGGTTTCGGTACGGCCATCTCCCATCCCTGCTATAGAGCCGAACTCAATGGCGATTTTGTTGTGTTTCTGATGTTTCCCGCTCTTGTTTCTCTTCACTCCCCCACCACTATCGCACACCATTGGGTTATATGATACTAAATATTAACTCGCTTGTATTTTGGTTCTCCATTGTATTCTATAATGCTTTGCATTGCTTCTTCATGCACCTTGTCTTTTTGTGTTGCGACTAACTGGCTGATATATATATTGCCATCATCTGACGTGCAATAAGGAAAAAAAGCGCATCAGCTCTACACAGTATTAACACCCCACTTCCACGCAATCACTACTAGTCGCGGGTGGACTCATGTTATTGCGAGGGTTTTTCGGTTCCTTGCGCAGGCTCCAACCCGCGACGTCCGGATTACAAGGCAGGCGTGGGATGCTTTCGGCCAAAAACTGGCCTAATAACAATAATGTTTGCAATGTGTGTAATACATATAATCATACACGTTAGCTTTAGATGGAAAACGCCTAAGGCTGCAATGCAAGGGAAAAAACAAGCAACAGTAAGACGCTGGACAACCGAACTTCGGAATTTTTGACCACCACTAAAATCTATACTGACCATTTTCATGTTACACTCTATTACTTGGCGCCAATTCCTACCGTGCGCCTGTTAAATCCCAGACGCAGTGATGGGTAGACAACTAGTCCCTATTTTTTACAGACCTGCTCTTCCACGCTTATACCATTACTCATAGATTACCCTGGCGCATTTATCAAAGGGTAAGACGTTCAGGATGAGTCCACAATTATACATATCGCAAAACCACTAGGAGGGAAATTACTAGTATGCTTGCAAATTTTATCTATTCCTTGCATACGAATATCTACATGTTTAGATTATCTTTTGCCAGATATTTGCGCTTTATTCCTTTTTACTTGTAAACATTTTATATCTGGTTCTTAGCTACCTTGCCACTATTGTTCTTTTTATTTCCTCCCTGAGTCCCCTACGAACTGGGACGGATGAAAGTGTTTTAAGCGATCGATGCAGTTGGATTGCGCGTCAGCGGAAGTTTGAAATAATTGCTCATCCACGAACGTCCTATTTGCGCCTTATGTTCAGACTGCGATGGTTCAGATTGACGGGACATCCGTTAACGGAGGATATAACCCCAACACAATCTACTGCACCTCACCCTGAACAACATGCATGTGTGAACCTCACATGGAGATAACATGATGCATATTCCCATATAATTTGTATATGGGAACAAATGAAACTTGTACATAATTGGATCTTTTCCTACGTAAGAATAGTGTCTCGCATCGTCAAAAAGTAAATGAATTCTTTTATTTATGTATATATCGACGTGCTCAGAATCCATTACCCATATGTGTAAAGGTGAATTAAATCCTTTAAACTATGTGATAGCATTTACACCAGGTCAATACACATATTTTGACCAACAATAAAAATTTGCTTTGGCTTTCTCTGTCAAAAAAGATATAGGTGTGACTTAAGACAAGTCGTGCTACCAAAGGAATAGGAAGGTCATGATTAATCTTGTTTCAAATACAGACAGCAACGAATAATTTTAGCGCAGCGTGATACTTGAGAAGCTGACAGATTTGAATCAAATAGCTTTTTATTATATTACCTCCTTCACAGTATATCATATACTAGAGCAAAGTTAGGAAGCTTAGTTTGCCACTGAATTTTGAAATTTGCGCACAGTGCGCATTTCTCATTCTTTCCAACAAAACAACATACCTTATTTGAACGTGTGGTTTATTCGACGGCGATTTTGACAAAGTATATAGTAAACATGCCAATTCAATCAACAAACGGTAAATGTGCATTTTGTTATCAGGTTTTTAGGTTGAATTATGATGGTTTCGGTGTGGTTATCTTTCATCACTCGACTCCACGACTGACGACTTCGTATTGGTTTAGACTCACCAGGTAGCAATAGTCGAGCTAGAAGTGGAACTCGGCGCATAGGGCTTGGCGGCTATCGACATAATCCCTAGGTCATTGAACTTCGCAAGCAGTGTTTGACACAGCGGTTAAAAGTAGATTTTCGGTTTTTGAGCACCCGCCGTGTGTCTTTGATCGCGAAGTGCTCTCTCACTCGTTGCGTCGGTTGACTTTGAAGTCAGCCTTTGCTACTACGTTCACTGGAACCATCACCAAATTTAAGGAGTACGATGTAACTCTATCTCTCTCCCCTGCACTTCACAACCGACAGTTTCCTATTTTTTAAGACACATCAGGTATTGATTGCCGAGCTGGGAGTGGAACTCGGCGTATAGTGCTTGGCGGCTGTCGCCATAATCACTAAGATATTGATCTCCGCGAGCCGTGTTGGTCGTGGAGTAAAAGGATGGAAGAGAGCGAAACCGAAACCTTCCACTTCAGTGATGGTCCTAGTGACCGTATTCGCATAGTCTGACTTCAAAGTCAACGAAAGAACCGAGTGAGATTGTGCATCGCAATCAATGACACATGGCGGGTGCTCTAAAACCTGAAAATATACTTCTGACCGCTCTGTCAAACACTGCTAGCGGAGCTCAATGGCCTAGACATCATGGCAATAGCCGCCAAATACTTTGCGTTGAGTTCTACGCACAGCTACGTTATCTCTACCTGATGAGTTTAAACAAATACGAATCCGTCGGCCGTTGAGCGCAGGGACGAGAGAGCCACACCGGAACCCTGCACTTCATCAGCACAATTCCTGAAGTCATATACGTTTGTATCTGCTCTAACGCACTTTGACATTTGCTGGAACACGCCCATCTACATGTCTTTGTAAGCATCGTTTTCAAAGTTTGGCACAGTCTGTTATTTCTTGATAGGAACTTGCAATAATACCTGAGCATGTTAAAGAATATGTTTAGTAACATATGTACGTGCAAGTGTTTTTATGATTTGCTCAAGGTATGCTGGGTCAGGTCTGCGGCCTTGTTTGTCGATGAAACCAAGGTACATTATTGAATTCGAGAACAACTCATATTTTCCTTCTTCAGTCGGAAACCCTATTCAACTATGGGATACGAAACAGCATCTGTTGGGAGGAACACTTCTGAGCTCTTTCGGCAAATGATTAGGATTCCATCTATGTGAGCACTCGCTCCTTTCAGCCTACAAAACATGGAGTCCATAATTTATTGAAATATAGCCAGTATATTAAAGCAGTCTAGGTGGATGTTGATAGTCGTCAAATTTCTGGATTTCTCTATATCCTCAACCGGTAAGTAAGCAGCAGATAGTAAAAATTTAACGAAACATGTACTATCGTTTGCTTTCGCATAAATAACTTTGGAAACCGTAGTGGATAATGGTGGTTGTCGGTAGCATTATTAAATCATGTATGACTTTCCCACTTAGCTTCCTCACCACGATGGGCGCATCTCAAGATGAACTGTGCATCGGCTTTAGAAATTCAATTTCTTCTAAGAGTTTAACTGCTGCGTCAATCACCAGCAAACCTAGATGTAATCATGTTACTTTGACTTAAAATCCGTTTGACTTTCCGGTGCAAATGAAGCGTTAGGTTTATTTTCGAGCATTATCCAGGGGTGACCGCAAACTCCGTACTCATTTTATTTAACAGGACCAAAATATCGAACTTTAGTACAGGCGGATTCTACGATCTCGAGGTCCGAGTAGTTGTTGATTATCACAATAGTTTTATGGGTATGTCAACACGTTATGGCAGGCACAGCAGTTCTGCGGTTTGCTGGACCAGGTCTTTGTGACATTGAAAGTTTATTGGAATGATGGAGTTTCCAGCTTTTTTGTAGTGTGCTGAAGGCTTGCCAAACGCTGACATTCATGGATCATATACCCTGTGTAATACTATGAGACGCCTTACCCTTGCTCAGTAACCTAGTCCTGATAGCACTGTCAGCGTCTGATTGGAGATGGCAAAAGCAAATCATACACATGAACAGAAATTAAATCATGGTAGACAGGTCGAATTTTTCGCAAATGAACTTGACTCTACCAGTATAAGTGATGAAGTCTTTGCCTTCTTGTTTAGCTAATACATAGGAATTATATAGCTTATTAAGCACTAAAGAAAACTCACCGAAATTTTCTTGGATCTGGTTGACGGTTTCGTTAAAAGTGAAATTTCTGTCGTTCCTAGCTGGAATAACATTTAGGAAGCGTATATATCATGTTTACCTAGCTTGCTTAACAACAGTCTTACTCGCCATAGCTTCACCCGTTTGCTTCAATACGAAGATGAAAAAAATTCTCATATCGTTTGAATCACTACCCGAAAATCGACAAATCATTAATTCCATGGTGGAAATTCCCGTCACTCTTTGCAATTACTATAGCTGAACCCTCTTAATGCCCGGAACTGTTAACTTAATGGTGAATTGACGCATTTCGTTTGCACTACTTACACTGGAGTTTATTCCAGACAAAAAGGGGAACCATAGGATTGTTCCAACTACTCTGTTAGGTCCGCACTGAGTAACGTTCGATGGTTCTTGTGGGTTGTTTTCAATCTGACACTAATCTGTTGAGCAATATCTTTCCGGTGTTTTGCAAGCTGACCGTTAAGCGTCAGCTGGGCTTGAACTTGAGCTCAGCTAGTTCTGGTTTTCGGGACGAATGATGGAGTGACCACGATGCACGAGGTAAATTGGCATGCTCTCGAGAAAAGTTACCCTTCTTGTATATCCCTGCTCTTTCGCTTCGCCAAGGTTGTTAAGTTTAGCTGGATTAAAATGGTGGCTTTCATTCTAATATTGTTACGTTCCAGCTTATTATGCCCTGGCAGTTTAGTCAAAGCTTCCGAGATTGCTTTATTTTTGACAAGGTGTATTCGTCTTGAACCTGAATGGGTGTTTATTAATGATAATACTATTAATAATAATGTATATTTTTGGCTTTATGAGGGATGCTTCATTTAGCATGATGATCACTTTGCAATTTTTTCGTATATTTTGACAACATATTCAATATATAAGAAAACGAGGTTGCAACGAGATCACTTTTCAGTAACTCACATCAGGGAAATACACTTACTAGCAGAACTGGGATATGTATAAGCTAATGTAAGCTAAAGCGAAACTAAGGGAGAGCCTGAATTTGTTCGGACGGAATTTTAATTGATCGGGCCAATTGATAAAGCCAGTGTTGTCAAAGAATGCTGACTTATTTGACCCCACTTGACACAGTTCGCTGACCACTTCGCGAAAAATTTGGGTCAGCAAAGATTTGATGCCACATTTGGTCTCATCAATGTTCCAAGCGGATGGATCCTTATCACGGCCACGGCAGCGTAAAAGATTGCAGTAGCATCCTCGGCTTGCAAAGCTACGGCTGCGTTAGCTTGATCACTATAGATTCCCCAATCTTAATGAGGCGTCTCTTAATCCCCTTAGGATATCTTGTTGACACTGTGTAGAAAATGTTGAAAACATCATCGTTCCACATTTCTTGTCCACTTTGAATCAAATATTCAATGATGGAACTTTTGATACTTACTGCAGTGTCATATGTCAGTCAGAAATAACATTTGCTTATTCACCAAGGTTTTGTGGTTCAAATCCTTGGTTGGACACCAAATATCTCATGGCGTCATGATGGAGATCAATTTATACGGACAGAACCAAGTTTTCGTTATCTTTAGCAAAGGATGTGAAGCAACTTTGATGATAGGAAGAGCTGAAAGTTGAAATCACAGCATTTAATCAAAGCATTTGATGTAGGTAAATCATTCACTATACATTGTAGCGTTCAAGAAAGCTTGGTGAAAGATGGGGATATTTAGATACTTTCATTTCGGCAGCTGTGCCTATGTACCGAGACAGACAGAATAGATTTATCTGTTGTGGGCCAGGTAAATGTCATTGGCCATTGTCAACTAACGCAGGTATTTTGATATAACTGTACGTTAGGCATAAGCGAGTAAGAGGAAAATGAGAGCGTGTGCTTGAAAATAGTGATACTTTGTAAGTAGTATGGGGATTTGTTAGGTTTTGTGTAGGTTCGTCGCGGTTAGACGCAGGCATACGGCCAACACACATCCTGGATGTGTGCTGGCTGTATGTCTGTGTCTAACTGCAACGAACCTACACAAAAATAACGATGTTTATGAGCAGAATCGGTTAGCTTCACTGTGATGCCCGATATGTTAACATGAGAACAACATGGGAAGCATAGACGAGTAAGAGAAGAACGAATAGTAAAAGCGAATGAAAATGGATAGGTTAAGTAAGAATTTCCTTATCAACTCACACCTTTTGCTATGGCTTCAAGGTATGCGTAGCTGAGTAGGCAGAAAAGGAAGGAATGGGGACGAAAATGGTTACCTCAATCTCAGTAAGCCATTCTTCAGCATTCTACAATTGTTGGTGCGTCTGTGATTTATGCTTTCCCGAGTAATGAAGAAGCATGGGCCGGGAGAAGTGTGAAGGGGTCATGGAAACAATATATCTTTCGCCAATACACCACCTGCAGGTGGGCTTGATCATGTCAAGTCAAAATACCTAGCATATCTCATGCATATTTTTATCAACACACGCATCTCCAACCGCTCTCCAAATAACACTTTTTCAATGCAATGTATTTCAAAATTGTTTTTACACATGTCAAGCAGGCAGTTTGAAACTGCTGTTTTATAAAACAGTTGTGTGTCGCATTCCCTTATTTCATTGGAGATGCTGTAACAGATCACATTGTATCAGTTTAGGAAGCATTTGCTTCGGACGTAAATTTTCCTTTTAGAACACCAGGAGTTTGTTAATAATATTTCTACTTGCGTAACTAGATTCTTTTTCGAAGTAAATATCGATTTTTAGTGCGAAAACATGCCTTTGGATCAAATTGAAGAGAACATTAATCCAGGCTTCTTTGGTCTTAGCCACACTGGATTTAGCTGCAACAACTTATAACGTTCAGAAAACTTTACACGATGAGTTAAACAGAGCTTTTGTAAATGATCTCTGCACTTTTTCTCAGCACGGACATTCACGTTTCCTGCTGCCTATAAATATAATCAAACGGTATGTAATGCAGGGAGAACAGGCCTTAAATTTGGACCGTTTAGGTTCACAAAACCAAAATAATTTTAAAATAACTTTTGTGCTTGTTCTTCATCTAGGCGTTATGAATCCAACTTGTTCACCAAAATTCAAATCGTCAGAGTACCGGCTGCCTATATCTCGTATTGTCTTATTGCATGAGATGAGTTTAGTACCAAGACAAATCGCATTGGTCGAAAGTTTGCATTTGGATGTTAACACACTGCACAAGTCTGTTCACCACGATTCCAAGGCCAGTAGATTTATGCGAACGTTTTCAAGTGTGTCGCTCAAATACCTTTTATCGGTGTATAGTATTTTTGCAGCATCCACAAAAATACACGTTGCCCAAATTTTAATTTTTCAGTTATATCATTAATATACATTAAGAAGGGCGAGGGACCTAACACACACCCATGAAGCACACAACTTTTGATCTTAAATGTTAAGGACTGTATGTCCCATTTGAACCTGCTGCGTACGATCACACAGATAATATTTGAACCATGAGTGCAAGGGATCAGTGACAGCGAAATAACTTTACTTCACCAAGAGGTTATTGTGCGGCACTGACAAAGGCCTTCTTCATATAAGTAAAGAGAATCATAGCTATTTTTCCATTGTTATTGGTGCTTGACACATATTTTAGACAAGAAGGCTGACAGGTCTGACAAGAGCGTCTTTGCACAAACCCAAGTTGAGGTGGAGTTAGTAAATCCAATGACAGCAAGTGCATAACCCATTTTTCCTTCAAAATTCTTTCCATTATTCTCAAAATATGCGGCGTGTGTTAATTGGACGATAATGTTTTATGTCTAGTTTTAAAGCATTCTTATGTCTAGTTTAGATAATAGAGGGTTTCCGTTGAATCGGGCATATACCCGAATACAGAAATGAGGTAAATACTTTTAGAAGCAAGAACAGTTTTATCCCGTCCACCAAAATTTATTAGAGAATTTGGTCAACCATTACATCCAGGCTGGAAAGCAGAATGCAGCTAAACAAAGTCAGCTGAATGACCCCGTAATCAAAATGCACTGTGCTACATCAACAGGAGCACTAATCGTGTGTTGCTTGAGGCAGTAAACAAAGTGTAAAAATGTTTGTTCATGACGTTCCCTATTATGGTGCTTACCCTGCTCATGAATCTTTCAAATAGTACGATGCATGATAGCAATGTAATTTGACTGTCTTTTCTAGCCTTCAGCAGCTTGACCAAGGCTTTAGATTTATTGCTATTTATCAATGCTTGATTTTCCTTTGTCAGTAGCCTTGCGGCACGAACCGTCCGCAAAGGATCAAAGAGTGTATACTAGCTGAAAATTAAGAAACTCGATTCTGTCTTATTTTTAAGCGAATTATTTTACGCTTATGATGTTGACATGCCTTGTGTGTGGTCTGCATGAAAATCTTCTCAGATCTCAGTAGGCAGGGAGCATGGATATGAAGAGTGTTGGATATGTGTGTACGATTCGTCAGCTGCTGATTTCCGGTGAGAAAGCAGAGATCCCAGTTCAGTTTTTGCAACACTATAGCAAATATGATCCAGTTTGCATTTTAAAGTCCCTGAAGGGCTCTATTACTTGTATTGTGTTAAAAATATTACGGGATCGAGTGCCGCGAACCTGAGATCTACGACTCTACGATCACTACCTGGGAAACGAGATTTGGTGTGTACGCCTTGGACAAAAATGAGGTCTAACTTATTGTTTGCCCTGGTAGTTTTATGAATCACAGTAATTTCATTTCCATTCGTGTCTGTCACCCGTAGAATTCTCTCTCAGAATCAATCGCCACCGCATCGAAAATAACAGTATTTAAAAGACGGTTGGATGATGCAGTAATCCACTTACACTGTCAAATAGCATTACGTCTCCATCATACACCTAGAGTTTAACATGGAATTACTTTACTTAACCGTGGGTGATGTGAATCTAAACGGATCGCAGGACTACGGAGGAACAAACAATTGGTCCTTATTTTCATATAGAAAGTACTAACTGTTTTACTCTCATTATTATCATTACTGTTACGACGATATCTCAACCAACCAACGTATAAATTCATTTCCCCTTGTTCATTGTGCAGTAAGCATACTTAAGTTTTGCTATTTTTAACTAAACATGGTTGACATGTTTACTTGTATGGAATCTACCGCTTTAATAAAGAATACTCATTTATAATATTTAACTGACTGGTAACTTCCAGTGTTTAGCCTCACACCTGCCCAGTCTGGATGGCCGCTGTTTACCTTTGCGGGCACATAAGATTCTTTTGCATAATTAACTTAGGCAGTCTATCAAACCATAGCTGTTAATAATTATTATCATTCATTACGAATCACAAAAATACTGTACACCACTGTTACCTTGTAATAACAATAATGTTACGACTTACATGATATCAATGAGAGATGTATTAGAACACGAAATAATTTCTCTGCTGTTCAACTTTTGGTCAATAAAGATTTTGTAAAACCTCAGTGATTCGCAGATGCAATAAATGTCAGCGTTAGTGTTTACATATTCGATCTCTGTGTAGGTGTTTAATCAACGCTCATAATATTACTAAATATATGCATTAGCAGAAAGGTTCTCATCTTAAAGAAACTAGTGCATCTATGTTATTTAACACCACAATTCTTGTCTACTCATAAACGTTTTCCAGTGCTTGGACCGCTCGAGATTCCGTTGTCAGCTAGCTAAAAAGTCAGACTAGAGAATGTGTATGGCGGTACTCATCGTACATTAGCGTTTGTATCCACTTGTACGCACATGAATGAACCCATCGTGCTTAATCACCCCTGTCACCAATTTGTTGTCTGATCCTTAATCCTCAATGGAAGTGATGGTTAATTATAAAAGGTTTAACAAGTAGTTTTGCCTTGCATCGTTTGCAGACCGGCTAATTCTCCATACTTAAATACCAGGTTTCCAAAGTTCAACGAGTTTAGGTTTCAAAATCCTGTTGTTGTGTTTGCAAACATGTGATTTTACTTACAAAATGATAATTAATCAGTCTAGACGCACTGTATGCAAAGCACCTTAAAAGCAGCAAAAGTTATCAAGTCAACCAGACTATTACAATTTTCATTTTATTCGAAGTATTTGGGATGTTTTGGGATATTTTTGCAGTTTAAAGTAAGGTTCTTTATTTAATATGTAGTGTAATTTAAATAGAGTACAGAATTGCCGTGCTGTCAACTGCTGTCTAGATCTGGTAGGCAACACACGCTAAGGATTCATGAAAAGTAACATCAGGTATCGCCGGTAGGTTGGCGAATATTGCGAACTAATATGAGCGGATTCTTGCTTTCGAAATACTGGCCATTATTTGACGCCTTAACATCACGTACGTGTTGCATTCTTCGGTAAAGGGCAATATGGTTTGGACCCATAATGTGACGGATAACATCAACTTATGGAAATAATAATGTTGTTTAACGGGGCTATAGTAGAGGAAAGAAGGTATTACATGTTGTGAGTTGCCATAGTGTGAGAAAAAACTAAACGAGACCATCTGAAGCGAGCAGACAGAGTTCCAATGTCATTATCATTTTATCCTTGGACGGCTACATGCTTGATCCAGCGACTATGTTGTGGGTAGCAGGGAAACGAAAGAAAAAGTAATAAGTATGGTTACTTTGAAAAACTTTCTATCCAATGCTATTTGTTTGAAGGAACTGTGACTATATGCATCGAGGTGGCAGTAAACGAATTGGATAGACGTGTTGAAATAACCAGTAGTCCGACAAATTAGAAAGAGCGAAGATTACTAAAGCTGACCGATCCACTTAAATGTAACGCAACACTAGTTCTTACTTTTGGGTGCCAGTTATAAATAACGGCAAACCATTGTGATGCTTTGTTTTATCCAATTTGATTTCACTTAGTCCTGCAGTTTCAAAAATGCTTGCGTCAGGTTCTTCATCTAAAGTCCGAATGTTTTCCTACAAATGCAGCTTAAGTGTAGAGAAGAGTTGGCATATGGAATTAGAAGAGCCTGTGCGTTTTCTTCACCAGGCATGGTAACCCACTTGTCTCTTTATCTCACAATTTTCTGGACGAAGTACAGAGTGGACTTCCAAAGCCATCAAAAATCGAGGATTTTATTCGCTTAAATAATGATTACCATTACAGCATTGATTGATATGCTTCGT
>CALYDF020008473.1:0-11620 GCA_944474145.2 Dicrocoelium dendriticum
TATAGTACTTGCAGGGGATATGAACGCACAAGTAGGGCGTCAGCTCTTCAGAAGCTCAGCTGGGTGATAAGTATGAACTTAACGCCGAACGGACTGACAACGGCGAGCGTCTGCTGCAACTGTGTGCGGAACACCATTTGTTTCTTAGTAGCACTGCTTTTAGACACAGTGGGCGCCGAAGTGCCACTTGGCGTCCACCTGTAGCTGGCCAGCGATGGACCCAAATTGACCACATGGGCATAAGTTACAGGTGGCGCGGTTCCATTCTGGATTGCCGCTCGTACTGGAGTACCTGTGTCGACTCTGATCATGCCTTGGTGCGCTGTCGTTTCTCCATGAACTTTACCGGAAGGCGCACAATGCGTCTCCCCCGATTGGCAACGGAGAAATTGTCCCAGCCCTCTGTCAGGCAAGCCTATCAAGAAGCACTGCATAGCGAACTGTCACTGTCTTGTCCTAATGACACCGAACTTCAGTGGAATCGGATCTCGGCCACTATGCACGACGCAGGAGCATCTGTTTGTGGCACTATCTGTCGTCATCGCACCAGTCACTGGATATCCGAGAGGTCCGTGAACCTTTTGGAAGCTAGAAGGCACCTCCCGGCTGGTTCGGAACACAATGTGACCAGACGGGCTATTAGGCGTGAACTAAAGCGGAGCCTACGTGCTGACAAGGAAGCCTGTTGGACCAGTCGGGCTCAAGAAATGGAGGAGGCAGGAGCAGTAGGCAATTACCGGAAGCTCTTCCAGCTGATCCGCACCACTGGTCCGAAAAAACCAGACGTCAGTGAGACAATCAGGGACAGCGCGGGTGCGCTGATACACAATAAGGAGCGCCGTATGGCTCGTTGGGCTGAGCACTTTGAACGTCAGTTCAGCTGGCCCCTTGCTCCCGGACCTCTTCCTACTCAGGTGATGCAGGACGAGCCATGGACGGTTAGTTTAGAGCCTCCGTCGGAGGCCGAGGTCCGAAACGCGATCACAATCCTCAATCGTTTTCGTGCCGCTGGCCCGGATTTCCTACCACCTGCACTATTTAAGGATGGAGGTGAGGTCCTCTGCAAAGCACTGACCTCCCTATTCGAACGTATCTGGAACGAAGAGAGTGTGCCGGCTAATTGGAACGAATCGATTATAGTGGCAATATACAAAAAGGGCAGTCGCACAGACTGTGCGAACCACAGGGGTATTAGCCTAACGCCAGTTGTGACCAAATTACTGGCCTCGATTATCGTTCGTCGCCTCACTGCAGAACGGGAATCTCAGATTAGGGAAGAGCAGGCCGGTTTTCGCCCAGGACGTGGCTGTATAGACCATATATTTACTTTGCGGCAGGTGCTTGAGCAGCGCCACGCATACCGCAGATCGACAATAGCTGTGTTCCTCGATTTCAAGAGTGCGTTCGACTCAGTCGATCGATCGATTCTGTTTGAAATACTTGCGCGGAAAGGTGTTCCCACGAAATATGTGAACATCCTTCGTGCTATATACTCGAACACTAGAGGCCGCGTCAGGGTCTATGGTGCCCTATCGGATAGCTTTTCAACTACAAGTGGCGTTCGACAGGGTTGCCCGATTTCCCCGTCTTTGTTCAATTTCGTCGTGGATTCTATCATGGAGTGTTCCCTTGCGGAATCTCACGATGTAGGTGTTGAAGTGCTGCCCGGTGAACGGTTAGTTGATCTAGTTTATGCGGACGATATCGTCTTGCTTTTCGACAATGTTGAGGCGGCACAATCAACCCTGAATAGCCCATCCAGAGTGGTCCCATTATTTGGCATGCACTTCGCACCTTCAAAGTGCAAAGCGTTGCTGCAGGGCCACCAGCCACTCGATGACCCCTTGATGCTTGCTAACGAGGAACTCGAGGTGGTTGATCAATTCACTTATCTTGGCAGCTGCATCAGCAATGATGGGCGCATAGAAACTGACGTCAGCTCACGCTTTGCAAAGGCCAGAGCTACCTTCTTGAACCTCCGTCATTTTTGGCGACAGAAGGGAGTTTCCCTCCGTCTGAAAGGCCGTGTATACAAGGCCACAGTGAGGGCCGTTCTGCTGTATGGTAGTGAGACTTGGCCCCTTCGGTCTGAAGATCTGAGGCGCCTTCAAGTCTTTGATCATCGTTGTTTGCGAAGCATTGCTGATGTCGGATGGCACCAGCGTGTCCGTAACGATGATGTGCGTATGCGAGTACTAGGTGGTGATGATCATGCTAGCTCCCTAGAACAACAGATACCACTGAATAAGTTGCGTTGGCTGGTAGCTTACCGGAACGATGCCTATCCGTTGCTGGTAGTTCAGCTGGCATTCAACTGTCGTATTTATTTTTCCTTTATGTATTGTATGTATGTATGTATGTTGCGCTGAGGCTGATGTTGCATTCTTGATGCTTCTTCACCGCAGTTGGGCTAAACCAACTTACACTTAAACTAGGTCTCTTTAAGCTGCATAAATTTCATTCCAGTTTATTTGGTTAGTTTTGCCTATCTGAATAGTCTTCTATTAGCTGGCCACGTCGCTTACGCTAATTGCGCTTATCTTCGGTAATTTTGTTGCGTTTGTAGCATTTTTGAGTAACTTGTGGACATTTTTTCCTTATCACGGATTCATTGCTAACCAACTTACTTCATATGCTAACTTAGCGAAGAGTTATGCCACCGTATCTGTATGCATTATTGGATTTATGTTATTTCATTTTGTCGTTTCAAGTGATTGGCTGTTGCGTGCTATCCCCGGTGTGGCTGCGCTTGATGTGCATGTTGACAAGGTGCCTACCTGTCTATTACCCACTACCTCGTCCATACTGGCTCCAGGAGACAGTTGGTCGTTGCTGGGGGGGACGGGGTGCACGGTCCTTGTGGCCGTGCTAGGCTCGAAGAGTGGTTCCATGCACTCAGTGTGGAACGGACTACGGTCCAGCCACCGCCTTGTGTGCGCTTGATTCCCCAAATACAGTGTGCTTGTGTTTGCCTGTGAAGGAGTGTGGGCCGGCTCCGTTGATGAAACGTGGTTCCCATCCACATGCCTCCCGGTCTTATTCCTTCGGGTTTACACTGGATATGGGGTGTGTGGTTGGAGCTGTGGGTGGTGCAGCGCAAGCCACCCATGGTCCCTCTGTAGGCGCAGGCGTCCTGTGGCTTGCCACAGTGACAGGCAAATCCGAAACCGGATGCCGCCAACCATGTATGTATGTGTGCCCCATGCTGAGGCTGATGTTGCATTCTTGATGCTTCTTCACCGCAGTTGGGCTAAACCAACTTACACTTAAACTAGGTCTCTTTAAGCTGCATAAATTTCATTCCAGTTTATTTGGTTAGTTTTGCCTATCTGAATAGTCTTCTATTAGCTGGCCACGTCGCTTACGCTAATTGCGCTTATCTTCGGTAATTTTGTTGCGTTTGTAGCATTTTTGAGTAACTTGTGGACATTTTTTCCTTATCACGGATTCATTGCTAACCAACTTACTTCATATGCTAACTTAGCGAAGAGTTATGCCACCGTATCTGTATGCATTATTGGATTTATGTTATTTCATTTTGTCGTTTCAAGTGATTGGCTGTTGCGTGCTATCCCCGGTGTGGCTGCGCTTGATGTGCATGTTGACAAGGTGCCTACCTGTCTATTACCCACTACCTCGTCCATACTGGCTCCAGGAGACAGTTGGTCGTTGCTGGGGGGGACGGGGTGCACGGTCCTTGTGGCCGTGCTAGGCTCGAAGAGTGGTTCCATGCACTCAGTGTGGAACGGACTACGGTCCAGCCACCGCCTTGTGTGCGCTTGATTCCCCAAATACAGTGTGCTTGTGTTTGCCTGTGAAGGAGTGTGGGCCGGCTCCGTTGATGAAACGTGGTTCCCATCCACATGCCTCCCGGTCTTATTCCTTCGGGTTTACACTGGATATGGGGTGTGTGGTTGGAGCTGTGGGTGGTGCAGCGCAAGCCACCCATGGTCCCTCTGTAGGCGCAGGCGTCCTGTGGCTTGCCACAGTGACAGGCAAATCCGAAACCGGATGCCGCCAACCATGTATGTATGTGTGCCCCATGCTGAGGCTGATGTTGCATTCTTGATGCTTCTTCACCGCAGTTGGGCTAAACCAACTTACACTTAAACTAGGTCTCTTTAAGCTGCATAAATTTCATTCCAGTTTATTTGGTTAGTTTTGCCTATCTGAATAGTCTTCTATTAGCTGGCCACGTCGCTTACGCTAATTGCGCTTATCTTCGGTAATTTTGTTGCGTTTGTAGCATTTTTGAGTAACTTGTGGACATTTTTTCCTTATCACGGATTCATTGCTAACCAACTTACTTCATATGCTAACTTAGCGAAGAGTTATGCCACCGTATCTGTATGCATTATTGGATTTATGTTATTTCATTTTGTCGTTTCAAGTGATTGGCTGTTGCGTGCTATCCCCGGTGTGGCTGCGCTTGATGTGCATGTTGACAAGGTGCCTACCTGTCTATTACCCACTACCTCGTCCATACTGGCTCCAGGAGACAGTTGGTCGTTGCTGGGGGGGACGGGGTGCACGGTCCTTGTGGCCGTGCTAGGCTCGAAGAGTGGTTCCATGCACTCAGTGTGGAACGGACTACGGTCCAGCCACCGCCTTGTGTGCGCTTGATTCCCCAAATACAGTGTGCTTGTGTTTGCCTGTGAAGGAGTGTGGGCCGGCTCCGTTGATGAAACGTGGTTCCCATCCACATGCCTCCCGGTCTTATTCCTTCGGGTTTACACTGGATATGGGGTGTGTGGTTGGAGCTGTGGGTGGTGCAGCGCAAGCCACCCATGGTCCCTCTGTAGGCGCAGGCGTCCTGTGGCTTGCCACAGTGACAGGCAAATCCGAAACCGGATGCCGCCAACCATGTATGTATGTGTGCCCCATGCTGAGGCTGATGTTGCATTCTTGATGCTTCTTCACCGCAGTTGGGCTAAACCAACTTACACTTAAACTAGGTCTCTTTAAGCTGCATAAATTTCATTCCAGTTTATTTGGTTAGTTTTGCCTATCTGAATAGTCTTCTATTAGCTGGCCACGTCGCTTACGCTAATTGCGCTTATCTTCGGTAATTTTGTTGCGTTTGTAGCATTTTTGAGTAACTTGTGGACATTTTTTCCTTATCACGGATTCATTGCTAACCAACTTACTTCATATGCTAACTTAGCGAAGAGTTATGCCACCGTATCTGTATGCATTATTGGATTTATGTTATTTCATTTTGTCGTTTCAAGTGATTGGCTGTTGCGTGCTATCCCCGGTGTGGCTGCGCTTGATGTGCATGTTGACAAGGTGCCTACCTGTCTATTACCCACTACCTCGTCCATACTGGCTCCAGGAGACAGTTGGTCGTTGCTGGGGGGGACGGGGTGCACGGTCCTTGTGGCCGTGCTAGGCTCGAAGAGTGGTTCCATGCACTCAGTGTGGAACGGACTACGGTCCAGCCACCGCCTTGTGTGCGCTTGATTCCCCAAATACAGTGTGCTTGTGTTTGCCTGTGAAGGAGTGTGGGCCGGCTCCGTTGATGAAACGTGGTTCCCATCCACATGCCTCCCGGTCTTATTCCTTCGGGTTTACACTGGATATGGGGTGTGTGGTTGGAGCTGTGGGTGGTGCAGCGCAAGCCACCCATGGTCCCTCTGTAGGCGCAGGCGTCCTGTGGCTTGCCACAGTGACAGGCAAATCCGAAACCGGATGCCGCCAACCATGTATGTGTGGCGGGAGAGCCTATGGTGCGCTGAGGCTGGTGGTGGCTAGATCCTGACAGATGGTCTACCCACTGCTGCTACTGTTGCGCCATAGTCTCATGTCCTGGGCGCCTCCACGTGGCGACCGCTGGGTGGGAGTTAGGTTTCGCCCTTCTCCCTGCTAAGATCCAGGACACCAATCCGCATGAGTCAGCTAACTGACCATGTGCTAGACCCGCTGCCTTTCGGGTGTTCATTTAATCGAAGGCTTTGGCTGAGGACCCGAGTCGTTCTCCTGTCAGGATTGGGCGCCCTGGCAGTATCCTAGTCCATCCTCTCCGGAGGTTAGGAAGTGGTCGATGGCCCACTTCCCGTAAAACCTAGCCATGGGAGACAACAGGTTACGGGTGATATTCTCAATGCTCGATTGGCGTAGAGCACGAGTGCCACGCATTGTCTCTGACGGTGGGAGGACACCTCCGGGTGTTCAATGGTTTGCTACTGCCCGCCTCAAGCCAGGCAGCCCCTGGTCAAATTGGTGCAAACCCGCCAAAAACCCACCTGCGTCTGGCCGTGGTCGCAGGTGCGTATCCAATTACGGTCGCAAAACATATGATAACTGTTCCAGAACCTCAAAGGCTGCGTGTGACGGCCGTCAAGCAGATCCCAATCTGTCTCTGCAATCACATTCCCGAGCTGGATCTGCTCTCCACTGCCTTGTGGGTCAGGCTATTGAGCCAAAGGCTCCGGGCGGAGTCCCTCAAGCAAACCTCCAAACCACCCACTGCCTTGTGGGTCAGGCTATTGAGCCAAAGGCTCCGGGTGGAGTCCCTCAAGCAAACCTCCAAACCACCCACTGCCTTGTGGGTCAGGCTATTGAGCCAAAGGCTCCGGGTGGAGTCCCTCAAGCAAACCACAAAAGTACAACGACCACCTCGCGTGCGATTGCCCACCAATGCAATCGTATGCCTGCGCGCAAAGCACTCAGCATCGGGTGCTGGAACGTGCGCACACTACTGGACCGGAACTCGAGCGAGCGCCCGGAGCGACGCACTGCACTGGTCGCAATGGAGCTGGCGCGCTACCACATCGATATTGCGGCGCTCAGTGAAACTCGGCTCGCTGAGCAAGGTAAGTTACATGAAGCAGGTGCTGGCTACACATTCTACTGGGTGGGGAACGCCGCCTCAGCACCACGTGAACATGGGGTCGGATTTGCAATATCCGACCGCCTGAATGGCCAGCTGGTGGGTGAACCAACGGGCATCAGCGCGCGGCTGATGACTGTTCGCCTGCGACTCGGAAGAGGTAAGTTTGCTACTTTTATAAGCACGTACGGTCCGACCATGTGTTATCCTGATGACACGCGTGATCAGTTCTACACTGAGCTATCCTCCGTGATACGGTCTGTGCCGAGGAGCGACCGACTATTTCTGCTGGGTGATTTCAACGCGCGCGTTGGGCGTGATGCATCAGCGTGGACAGATGTTATCGGTGCGCATGGCATTGGTTCAGCGAATGCGAACGGTGACAGGCTGCTCTCACTGTGTGCCACTCACGGCCTGACGATCACGAACACTCGGTTTGCACTGAGTGCGAGTGATATAGCAACTTGGACGCACCCACGGAGTGGTCACGCTCACCTGCTCGACTATGTCATCGTACGTCAGCGTGATATGCGTGAAGTGCGCATGACACGTGTACTGCGTGGAGCTGAGTGTGGCACTGATCACAAATTGGTTCGGACCAAACTGTACATATATTTTCGTAAATCGATGTATTGCACTCCCGCCGTGAATCGGCGTAAATTTAACATTCTCTCCCTCGGTACTGTGGCGAAACGTACTGAGCTGGAGAAGGCGATGGCTGCACGCCTGTGTGGTGATGTGGACTGTATAGCCACAGTGGGCGACCTGTGGCACCACATTCGCGACCAGGTGACAGCTGCTGCGGAGGAGACCATCGGGCGCGCAAACTGTAAGCGGCCTGATTGGTTTGATGACAACAATGTGACGATTGACGCATTGGTGTCAGAGAAGAATGCAGCATTTGCTGCACATGTTGCAGACCCCAGTGACTTGGGGAAGAGTAGTCAGTTTCGCAAACTTCGACGGCGACTGACCCGAGAGCTCCGTCGCATTAAAAATGCATGGTGGACGGAGAAGGCGAAGCAGATGGAATGCTACGCCGAACGCCGTCAACACAAGGAATTCTTTGACTCCTTGAAGGCGGTGTATGGACCGAGGTTGGAGCAGCTGAGGACACTGATCGATGGTAGTTCAGGCGCTACCTGCACCCAGACTGCAGACATAATGCAGGTCTGGCGGAAACACTTTGACTGTCTCTTGAACAACCGTTCAGAGATCGACTGGCCTACATTGAATGGCCTGAAGCAGCACGATGTGAAGGCGGATCTGGCGGATACGCCGAGACTGGATGAGACGCAGAGAGCACTTGCTCAGCTGCGAAACGGCAAATGTGCCGGAGGTGACGGGATCCCACCTGAAGTATTGAAACACGGTGGACCCGCGTTGTTGACTGCGCTGCACCACTTGGTGCAACGCGTGTGGATTGAGGAGGAAGTGCCTTCTGAGCTGAAGGATGCCCTTGTGCTACCACTGTACAAGGGCAAAGGTAGCAAGCAATGTTGCACGAATTATCGTGGCATCAACTTGCTGAGTTGTGTGGGCAAGGTGATTGCCCGAATCCTGCTCAATCGCCTCGTGAGTCAGATTGTGGAACCTCACGTGGCGGAAGAGCAATGTGGATTCCGTTCGGGTCGCAGCACTATAGATATGGTGTTTGCGGCTCGTCAGTTGCAAGAGAAGTGCAGAGAACGACACCAGCCATTGTACTCGCTTTTTGTTGATTTCACCAAGGCATTTGATACGGTGAACCGCGAGGCACTGTGGCTGGTGTTGGGTAAGTTTGGTTGCCCGCGTAAGTTTGTAAGTTTAATTGAATGTCTGCACAGTGGTATGCGAGCGAGGGTGCAGCTGAGTGGAGAGACCTCTGATGACTTTACAGTTGTCTCTGGTGTGAAGCAAGGCTGTGTGTTAGCTCCTGCCCTGTTTAATATCTATCTTCATGCAATGTTGTCTTGTGCTTTTGATGCGGCTTGTGCTTACGGTGTTCGTGTGGAGCACCGTATTGATGGTGGGTTGCTGAACATCCGTCGTTTCGGTGCGAGAACTCTAGTCTGTGAGACAACTATCCGTATGTTGCTGTTTGCTGACGACTGTGCGTTGTTTTCACACAAGGCGGATGAGTTGCAGCACATGACTAGTGCTCTGGCTTCGACAGCGGCCAAATTCGGGCTCACCATCAACACAAGCAAAACTGTCTGTCTGTTTCAGCCTTCACCGGAGGTGCAATCTTCAATATTGCCGCAAATCAGCATTGGTGCTGAAGTATTGGAAACCACCTCCCGCTTCTGCTACCTTGGGAGTGTGATGTCGACTGATCAGCAGCTACACGTTGAGTTGCGTAATCGCGTGTCGAAGGCGGCAGCGGCATTCGGGAAGCTTGAGTACCGAGTGTGGAACAACCATCAGCTTAGCATTGGCACGAAGCTGATGGTGTACAAATCCATGGTACTGTCCGTTCTTCTATACGGCAGTGAAACGTGGACGATGTACCGTCGGGATGTGCGATATCTCGAGCGGTTCCATCAGCAGTGTCTGCGACGAATTTTGCGGATCGGCTGGGGCGCCAGAGTTGCAGACACGGAAGTGTTGCGCCGAAGTGGGATGTATGCAGTGGACGGCATACTTTTACTGCGACACCTGAGATGGCTCGGTCATGTGAGCCGTATGGATTCGACGCGAATACCGAAACAACTTTTATACGGTCAGCTGAGTATAGGGAAGCGGCATGCTGGGAAACCCAAGTTACGTTACCAGGACATGATTAAAGTGAGCCTCACACGTTCTAATCTTGATTGCAGATCATGGGAATCGAAGGCGGTTGATCGGCGTGCATGGCGCGATCTAATCACGAAGGCAGTTGCTGAAGTGCGAGAGAAAGCCCTCATGCATGCAGAGAAGAAGCGGCAAGTGCGGAAGCGGCAAGCACCGATGAATTGTACTCCATCGACATCGAGCGCATTGTGCTGTAGAACATGCGGTCGCGAGTGCCTTAGTCAGGCAGGCCTAGTGAGCCATGAGAGAGGTCACTCGGGACCACTGCCGAAGCGACGACGGGTCCCGCAGTGAACGTAGGCAGCACCGGCGCAGCGTTTGTAGGCACGCTGAATTCGATTTACTAACCGCATGCTTGCATGTTAAGTCTCTTTATTTCAGGTGGTGGGTTTTCGGTTCTCTCCTAATGCCTTTCTTTCTCATATAAATGTCTAGTGGGCTATGAGCTAGGTCCTTTGGGGCCACCACAGAAGCGACGACGGGTCCTGCAGAGAATTACGACGAGCCGGCGCAGCGTTTGTAGGCACGCTGATTTCGATTTACTAACCGCGTGCTTGCATGCTAAGTCTCTCTATTTCAGGTGGTGGGTTTATAGTTTTTACCTTAATGCTTTTCTTTCTCATATAAATATCTCCCTGTACTCTATTCCATTAACTTGCACACATAGCTTCAGCCAATTTTATTCGATTTCCATAACATTTTTGTGTTCGTGGCATTCCGTGAACTATTATTCCTGACCTCGTGCACTTAGCTAGGATTTGTTTGTAAACAACTTATTACGTATGCTATTTAATTAAGGTTGATGTCACCGTTTCCTTATGCATTAATCGAGTTTTTCTCTTTTTCTTTCTCCCCCTCTCAAGTGTTTGGCTGTTGTTTGATATCCCCGGTGTGGCTGCGCTTGATGTGCATGTTGACAAGGTGCCTACCTGTCTATTACCCACTACATCGTTCATACTGGCTCCAGGAGACAGTTGGTCGTTGCTGGAGGGGACGGGGTGCACGGTTCTTGTGGCCGTGCTAGGCTCAAAGAGCGGTTCCATGCACTCAGTGTGGAGCGGACTACGGTCCAGCCACCGCCTTGTGTGCGGTTGATTCCCCAAATGCAGCGTGCTTGTGTTTGCCTGTGAAGGAGTGTGGGCCGGCTCCGTTGATGAAACGTGGTTCCCATCCGCATGCCTCCCGGTCTTATTCCTTCTGGTTTACACTGGATATGGGGTATGTGGTTGGAGCTGTGGGTGGTGCAGCGCAAGCCATCCATGGTCCCTCTGTAGGCGCAGGCGTCCTGTGGCTTGCCACAGTGACAGGCAAATCCGAAACCGGATGCCGCCAACCATTTCCTTTATGTATTGCGGTACAATAGCGGAGGTGTTTTACCATCTCTAGCTGACATGTATAATGATGATGATGATGATGATTGCGTTGGCTCGGGCACGTGCTACGCATGCCTGGTCATCGCTTACCTAGGAGGACCTTGTTTAGTCTGTCAGGTGTAGGATGGCGCAAGGCTCGAGGTGGACAGAAGTTGACTTGGCAGCGGGAAATGAAGTCACTGACTGCCAAACTGGGTGCCGTTGGTCCCTCTCACCTTCCAAGTTGGAGTCCACGTGACTCACCTTGTGCTTGGCTTGCGACTTTACAGAACATGGCTCTCAACCGACACCAGTGGTGCGTCTGCTGCCGTCTCCTAATCGGATTGTCTAAGTTATGTGCGGAATAATGGCTGATTATGACGCGTGGCAGTGAAAGCCGCAAGGAAGCTGTCTCGCCGATGCCGCCTTATCTTTGCACGATAGGCAGCTGTTTGTGACGGAATGTTGTCTACACAGGGTGTAGGCGCCTTGACCCTGAATGTTTGCTTGGGGCATTAAGGTTTTCAGGTAAGTCCCCCTTCTCTCCCTCTTCTTATTCTTTATTTCATAGGTCCTCATGGTTGTATGGCAGCGAAGCATCAGTTCAAATGGCTGATATACTGCTGTTGATGATGATGATGATGATTTGGTACAGGAAGAGCGA
>CALYDF020008474.1:0-11607 GCA_944474145.2 Dicrocoelium dendriticum
ACAGAATGGCCATTGAGCTCGTTCACAAAAGATGAATGTCTGTTAGCTGTTCTCCTAATGCCTCCTTCTCTTAAAAGTAATTCACATGGCTTTTCCGACACGGATCCATCTGGAGCGGCTGTACAAATCTTTTTGCTTGCTTTGGCCTGTACTGGGCTCAATTTTTCGTGCATTCCATTGGACGAACGTCACCACCTGCAGAGGTACTAGGCTTGCCATTGTCCAGCAACTCATTGACGTCAAATGCGCTGGGTTTCGGAAAGACCGCACCTGTGTACCAACTTGAAGATCATATATATATATATATATATATATTTGCAAAAGTCTGCTACAGACATAATGCCATCAGAAACCATGGGATTCAAACGAAAGTACAGAAACGGTACAATAAAACACAACACAACAATGTCCATGGTTTCCTCAGAGGGCGAGATACTACCCGGTTGCCCAAGCCGAAGTAGGGTGTTGACTTAGGGGACACCACCCCGAGCCTTTGACTGAATAGCCTGCCCGCAAGGCAGCAGAGCGAATTCAGAGAATCGCGCCCATTGGGAGCCGGTGACTGATTGCTCAGTTCATACGCCTTTCGTTTGTTCCTTTGTCAAACAGGGGCCCAATGCTCCCCAGAAGTACAGCATAAGGCTGCTAGAATACAATACTTCGCCAGGTTGGAGCAAGGGGCAGTGACTTTATTTAGTGGCGAGTCACGTCCGCCACGTCACAGTGTTGTTAAACGGACATATGTGGCTTTTTATAGGGAGAACGCTTGCCAGGCGAAAACCCACCACGTCCTGGAACACTGCCGCCAAACCATTTGCTGGAACGGGAAAATCCCGAACCACCCAGCTGGCACCACGAGGAGGTTGTTCGGCAAGCCAGCCACTTGAAGATCATACCTTAGGTTGCCTCCGCGTCGCACGACTCGTTCTGGTATCCAAGCGATGTGCCGTCCCTGGTTAGCAGCCGTAAACACAAAAGCGCCCAGTTTGAAAATCCTTTTCCGTGCCCCATACCGCCTGTTGTACACGCTCTATCACAGAATTTCTTAGCTGTAGAGGCGGACGCTTGGGAGACAGTAAATCTAGTGCGATTCTCAATCTTCGACCCATAAGGGCTTCAGCTGGTGATTTCCCATCTGGTGAATTAGGATTCGGAGTAACTCGTTAGTTCAACAGGAACCGCTCCAATCTTTCGTTCAGTAATTCCTCCTCGTTTGACTTCTACAATGCTCGTTTCAGGGTATCAACAAATCTTTCCGCTTGACCATTTGACTGCGGATGATGCGGGGCGGTCCTCACATGCTCAGTCCCATTATGTGCGCAAAATTCAGCAAATTGGTAGGAAGTAAACTGTGACCCGTTATCCGACACGATTGTTACTGGTAATCCGTGCTGACTAAGAATGTCTCGTCTCAAAAATTGTGCTGTTTGCCGACGTGTTTTTTATTACGATTACCTCCGGTCACTTACTGTAGGCGTCAAGAATAACGAGGAAATACACCCCTTTGACTGATCCTCCGAAATTCACGTGTATCCGCGACCAGAGCGATTCCGGGTTCAGTCAAGATTGTAATGTCGCACGTACCGGTAACTTGGAGGCACTGTTGCATGCAGAGCACGATCGGCCGATGTCTTCAATTTGGCTATCCATCATGGGCCAAGAAAACGTAACTGCGCGCAAGCGGCTTCATGCGAGCGATTCCTGGATGGTCCTCGTGCAGTTGCCGTAACACGCGTGATCTCAGTATTTCTGGAATGCCAATGCGATCTCCAAAAAGCAGGCAGGAATCAATTTCAGACAAAGAGTTGCTTCGTGTGAAAAACGGTGTCAAATCTGCTTTCGGGCACTTCTTTGTCCAGCCTCGTCTTGTGTAGGTTGAGACCTCTTGTAGCAGTGCATCCGGTTCAGTGGCTTGCTCAACCATCGTGCATTTGACCGGTAACTTTACGGCGTCATATACCATGTAGCTGACATCCGTTTCGGCTGCGATGGAGGCAATGACTGCGTCTTCCGACTCACGCCTACCGGTATCGATTACTCTGGGAAGGGCGTCCGCTTGCCCTATAGAATCCGTAGACAAGTATCGCATGCTGAAGTCATATCCCAAGAGCAGAGTTGCCCATGGCTGAAGTCGACTGGCCGTATATGCCGGAATGCCCTTTTTGGATCCAAAGATTGCCAGAAGCGGTTTGTGATCAATCACCAACGTGAACCGTCGACCATATACCATCTTATGGAACTTCTACGCTGCAAAGATGATAGCCAACACTTCTTTCTCAATCTGACTTTAATTCTCCTCGGATGTCGTCAGATCTCGTGCAACATGTGCTATAATCTTTCCAGATCCATCTGGAAAACGATGTGAAATGACAACACCAATCCCATAGGTTGAAGCATCCGTGGCTACGAGAATTTCCAGCTTCGGATTACAATGCGTAAGCAATAAGTGCGACTTCAGCAGAGATTTCAGTTTCTCGAACGACTGTTGACACTGGGTAGACCATTCCTATTCGACGTTCTTCATCAGCAGATGGTTTAGAGGATGACGCAAGCGAGGCGTGCATGGTAGCAATTCACTATACTGACTCATCATCCCAAGGAATTACCGTAAAGTTGTGACATCCGACAGCGCCGGTAACCGGTCTACCACCTCGACAATTTCAGGATCGGGTCGTCGGCAGTTCTCGTTAATCCCGAAACCCAGGAACTTAATTGACTTCAGGAAAAAGCTTCACTTTTCCGCTCGTAATCGGCAACCATAATCTTTGATTATCTGCAGCACGTCATTCAATCGTTAAAATAATTCATCTTGCATCGAGCCCATTATGACAATATCATCCAGGTAGGCTGCTGCTCCAGTTACACCCATCAGTTTGGCGTCCATGACTCCAAATGGTAAACGGTTGTAGTGGTACAGACCGCGATGCGTGTTGATTGTTAGCAGCTTTCTGTTTTCGGGTTCAACTTCTAACTGCAAATAGACGTCTGCAAGATCAAGAGTAGCAAAATACTTGCCTCCGTTCAGATTTGAAAACACGTACTCAGGGAGTGGAAGCGGATACTGATGGGGTTCCAGTGCAGCATTCAGGCTCGTTGCAAAATCTACACACAAACGAATGGAACCGTTCGGTTTCCTGATCACAACAACAGGCGCAGCCCACGGTGAGAAATTAACTCGCTCGATCACACCGGCCTGCTGCAATCGATCAAGCTCCTGTTCAACAAGTGCTTGGGAAGCATAAGGGACAGGACGTCTGGGTCGAAACACTGGTCTGGCATCCGGAAGCAGAGTAAGTTTTGCCTGCGTTTTCTTACAGAGTCCAAGTTCCGACTGGAAGACACACGCATACTTCGTTTGAAGCTGTTCAGAGATGTTTTTAGCCTGAGGTGTCGGTATGGCTGTATGGTGCACCGTGACATTCCTTTCAGCACAGACACGATTCAGTGGTACATTGAACAAGTTCAGCTTCTCAATCCAATCGATTCCAAGAAGAGTAACGTCGGTGCATGAGACTAGGTAGATTGTGCCACGGAGTTGTAGTTCCTTGAAGGTGACCTCACATTCATTCACTCCATCCAATCTCAGCGGTTCCCCGGATGCATTCTGAGCTGTCAGAGTTGCGCGCTTGAATGACGGTCTCCCAAGGTTCCTCCATGTCGATCGCGAAATGATTGTGGTGTCGGACGTCTTATCTAGTTGCAATGTGACTGGAATATCATTGACCTTTACTGTTAACTACTTTCTCTTGCCTGCGAATTCCGTGCGAAACGCAGCGAGAATTACCTTTGTGGCCGGTCCGTGAAACTTAGCCCTTTTGAAGTTGATGGTTGTGCGCAATCTCGAGAGAAATGAACGTCTGAAGTTGTGCGCAACTCGACAGTGGGTTTCTTTATGACCAAACCGCTTGAACTTGTGACATTGATGCTCTTTGTAGATACAGTCTCTCACAAATGCCAAGTGCCACAATTCCAGCATGCGGTCGGGGGCTTCTGAGTTGACCGATTCTGGTTCATCACTTTACCACGGGTAGTTGCGCGACAAATCTGGGATTCTGTCCTCTGATCAACAGTTTCAATCCTTATTGTTTCGTGCTTCAAATTAATTAGTCGCTGGCATTCGGCTGTAATCTCTTGCAAAGTCAACTGTGGTTCTTGTTCGAGCTGGTGGAGAATTCGAGTTCGAATATCGGCATCAGCGCGGGACTGGTGACTACACACGAAATTAAGACTCTTGAATTGATCAGGTGTCATCACACCCAGTTTGAATCGTTCACATTCGCGATTTACAATCCCGGCATGTGTGACAAAATCAATGACGTCGCGTTTGACTAACTTCAAACAATTGTAGCGAACACTGAGCAGAGAGGCCTGCTCACCGAATATCTGCGTCAGCGTTTTCACCGTCTCATCGAAGCTGAAGTCTCTTGCATTCTTCGGCAACACGAAATTTGTGTAACGTTCATGTTCGACTACGCCAAATTTCCTCAACAACAAACGAACTTTCCAGGCATCGTCTTGGTCTGCAAGTTCCACTCGAGAAATATCTTCATACTTTAGAAACCAGGATTCAAATGTCAATCCGTTCAATCCATGGAAAATAAATTCTACGATTGAGGCCGCAAGGGTGTCCACAGATGGCCGTGCGATTTTCGTCGGAGATTCGCTCTGGATGTTTAGTTTCTGAGATAGCAACTTGATCAGCTGTAGTTGAAATGCTTCAAACTGCAGTTGTTGCTGTTGAAGAAACGTCTGCATTTGCTCGAAGGAAATCGACATGTTTACCAGAACCTCCGTCGCCAGAAAGTCTGTTGTGTCACCGCTGCCGCCTTCACCGCACGAGCGCAAGAAAAGTACAAAGACGAGCCAGAAAGAGACTTGTAGACACGAAATCACATTTGCTCATGTACTTTGATGGCAAAACTACACTTGAGCCAAGCAGCAGAAGAAAACACGTCAACTGCAACGGCGAATAAGCAAGAGTGTAATTAAGAGCGAATCGCATATGTCTTTAAAAGTAGCACCATGGGTCTCCACGCGTAAAGTGAACATCCATTTACAGTGACGGGCACTGGCCAATCAGAATAATGCAATGTCACGAAACGAAGGAATCTAAGAAATGTAGACCCAAAAATTAAAAACTAGTACAAAAATCGTGTGACAATTAAATATTCCTTTAACATAATCAAGTAGAAAAGTGCTGCGGAGGAAAACCAATGGAATGTGTCCTTTCAGATAGCCCTGCTGACGATGACACGGAGATGAGCGTCCATTAGCAATGAGGTGTGTACCAATCGAGCTAACACAGTGGAGCATTTAAACAACAGTCAAAGTAGAAAATAGGAAGAGCAAAGAATGGCCATTGAGCTCGTTCACAAAATATGAATTTCTGATAGCTGTTCTCCTAATAGTTTGATGGGTCAACTACTCGCCAAGCCTGACGGCACCAAGCATGCTGGATCTGACGGGCCCCACCCTCTGGTTCTCATGTACCTAGGGCCATCGTGCCACCTGCCCCAGCCGACTTGCTCAATAAGTCACTGTCCAAAAGTTCGTTGTCCAGTAATTGGAAATGCTTGGTGGTCAGACCGAATCTGACGCAGCTGTGATCCAGAAGTGTGGACAAGTACATGCCATATTGTTTGACACATTGATTTTGGCAAAGACAGCAAAGAACATCGTGAATAAGTTTTTGCCCCAGTGGTTCCGGTTAATAGATCTCCAGATGCATGCGCAGCCCGGTTTCATACCCAGTCGTTCAGGCATTATCTGACTTTTTGTGATGAGGTATGAATGGTTGTAGGTGTGAATCAGAGGAAATCTGTCAATGAGATCTGCATCACTTTCAGTAAAGCATACGACAGGGTGAATCATGAGGTCCTCAACCAACTGACAGTGTGCGGTGTTGTTGAATCACAGCATCAGTGGATCTCAGAGTATTTCGTTTAACGAAACTGGAGGGTACACTTCGGCGGTTCTCGGATCGACTGGTATCCCTCCAAACATGGTGTGCTCTAAGGTGCCGTGTTGGGGTCTACATTCTTCCTAATCTGTAGCAACGGTCTACCTTAGCTTCCTCGGTCGTTGTCTAGCCTGTTTGCTGATGGCGTGAAGATGTGGGGAATGGTCAGCACCCCGATATTCGTGGTCTACTTCAACATGGCTTCAACCGCCTCTCCATTTTGTCTGCAGATATCCGCCTCCCTGTCAACTCGACGAATTCAGCATACATGAAGTTGTGGTAGCTTGGTGACGGCTGAATCTATATATTTGGCAGCCAGTTTCTTCATCCCATATCTTCAGTGTAACAATGGAACAATGGGATATGACGGGTAAAAAAGCATACACTTAACGAGTCCCGCAGGTTGGCAATAGAAATACTAAGAGATTGGCAAACCACATAAGAGGTTGAAGTAAGGAGCCTCAGTGAGATAAAAGGTAGAAGTATAACAGTTTTAGGGGGATAAAGTGGTACGACGCAAAACTGGCTAAGAAATTGTTATCGTTGGTGATGGTAGCAAATAAAAATGGAGTACTCAGCGGTTCGCACAGATTTGCGACCGTGAATTTGGGGTATAAATCCAAAGAGGCTGGTCAGCCTAAATATATACAAGCGTTTTCGTTCATAAAACAAAGCGCAGGGGGCTCAGTGCGACGTCCAATCGGTTTTTAAACGTATCTAATGTGGGGGCACAAACAACTGAGTTTGGAAGGGCGTTCCAGGGCCCGCAGACCCGGAGGGAGAAATAGGTTCTCCGACAGTCTAGAAGACTGTACTGTTGGCTCAGCTTTAAACTGTTACCGCAAAGGTTAGTGTTCGGGCTGAGCTTCAATAGGTGGCGGCATACGTGACTAGGATCGCTCAATATCTGGTACACTAGTATGAGGTCTCTACGAAGTCGCCGGTACCGTCCGCTGAACACTCCGAGTATCTCCAGTCGTTCCTGGTAAGGAGTGTGACGCAAGCCCTTGACGATTTTTGTTGCTCGACGCTGTGGGGTCTCAGGCGCTGCAAGGTCACGTTTTAGCCAGGGTTGCCAGGCCTGGATTGCATATTCGACGTGAGGACGCACGTAGGCATTCAGCATCAAAGAGCAGATGGATGGATCCAAAATTCCGAATGCTCTTCGCAGGAGTCCAACGTGCTGGTTGCCCCTTTTAGAAGCGGAAGCTGACTGTTTGGAACACCCGATGTCTTCCTGTACCAGCATACCTAAGTCGCGTTCCTGAGTGGTGATCTTCAGATCGTGTGCCCCAAGCTTGTAGACGTGGACTTGTCGATGGTGGATATGAACAACGCGACATTTGTTCACATTAAACGGCAGGGCGTTTCTCACCGACCAATTCCAGGTCTCATTCAAGTCACGCTGTAGGACTTCATGGTCGTCCGATCGTTTTATCGCCCGCCAAACCTTGAGGTCGTCCGCGAAGAGTAAGAATTTCGACGTAATAACTCTTACTAGATCGTTAATGAAAAGCAGGAACAAACGAGGCCCAAGTACCGAACCCTGCGGTACGACGCATCCCACTCGAATCGGATCGGAAAAGGATGATCGAACTCTAACTTCTAACCGCCGTTCAGAGAGAAAGTTACCGATCCATCCTAACAACGGGTCTCCGATACCGTACTGTTGGAGTTTAATGAGCAGCATTCGATGATCCAGGCGATCGAAGGCTTTCGAAAAGTCCAAGAATGCAACATCGACTCCTGTTCCCTCATCGACAGTCTCGGTCCAGTTGTCACAAGCTATCAGCAGATTCGTCGTACATGAACGATGTTGACGAAACCCATGCTGTTCTGGCGCAATTATGCCGTAGTTTTCCAAGTATCCCATTAACGCATCTGCTATCACCGCTTCCATGACTTTGGCGATCACAGGCAGAAGCGTTACAGGGCGGTAATTGGCAGGATCCGATCGACTTCCTGCTTTGTATATGGGCGTTAGTACACCTTGTTTCCACCTCGAAGGACCTGGCTATGCTGTTACACTAAGAGTTGAAGTGCGTGGACAATACTAACAGGCTATATCGTGATGTACTGAATATGCCTTTGTGCTCCAAAGTAGCTTCTGCTTCCTTTCTGTGGAGGTTGCCACTAACCACTTCTTCTTCCTCCTAAGGTCAGTGTTGGACTGCGGTCCGCCAGTCTATAGGTCCATCACTGGAGGCGATGTGTGATATGTCGAACGGGTGTAATACTTTGTTGCCAGTTTTATCCTCAGTTTACGGGGTATTTCGTGCGAAGTCAGGTGCGATAGACTGGAACTGTAGATCCTGTCGTACCGTCCAGTACGAGACGACTTCATTATGTTCGGTCGTAATCCACACATCGGTGAGTTCTTCATGCTGAAGCTACTGTTCCATCTGCGAGCAACGTGGAGCAAAGCGGACACCAGTGATGTCGGATTTGAGGGAAATTCCCACATCCTGTGTGCTTTGAATGGAGATTGGTCAATGTTTGGATAAGTCTGCCAGAACATTATGTAGAAGTCGCATCCGTGCAGCAGCTCAACTCTATGCTGGCTCTACATTGCGCCATTGGTCGATTTACGGAACAAAAGCACACTCACAATGAATTCTGACATATGTGAGACGTGTGCTACTCTAGAGTGGACATGTGATGTTACGTAGGAACTTGAATAACAAACCGGGCATTGTCAGGTGATAGATACCGCTTATAACATTATGGTCACATACAATTGAAGTTGTTTTTCTACTCGTTCCCACAAACTGGTATTCGATATTCTGCCGTTCGGTTTATAAAGCAACATCGAAACCTCAGGTAAAATATCACATTCAAATCACCGCTCAGTTCAGATTGTGAATTGTGCGGCTTCAAGTTTATCCGGCCAATACGATGGAAGTAAAAACCCGATATTAATCACATATCATATTTCCGAGCAGCAAGCAAGGGAGCGCAGTGAACGCATACCGGATCAGTAGCATGTCAGATAGGTGGGACGAAACGAACGCATTTTCGGGGAGGTCTATTCACATTTTGTTGGTTCTACGAAGATGAACGAAGAGTGTCGAGTTTGGAAGAGATGACGAAGAGATTAGACAACAGTGTTACTAACCAATGTAAGCGTCATTTTGCAATGTCAGTTGAATGACTCACAACGTTTCTGCCTGCATCCTTAGCATGAAAGTCATTGTGAATTTCAAGTCTCAGTTAACCAGAAGAGAGGTATGTGTTTCGGGTACTACCACGTTGATACCGCTCTATTTTTCAGTTAAATCGTTCATTTGCGTTGAACATCGCTTATTACAAAGCATCGCTCATTCTACTGTACTAAGTGCGCCTGAACATGGATCAACTGCACTCCATATAAGTATGTCCTGGCGGGGTTTCAAATTAAGATGAAGTGCAACAATCTAAGATTGGTGTCCGCCGAAACAAGTTTTGAAGCCGAGCAACTTGCGGCTGTCTAGTTAAATGAAATTATTTGTTTGTGGTAACTTGCAGTAGCTTCAACTGAGTGCTTATTTGTTGAAGGACACTAAGAATTTCGCTATAGGGATACCAAGCTAAGAGTTACTTTAGCAGAAGCGAATGTCAGACCTGGAACGGAACGAGCAGATTAACAGGGACACAGATGCGGACAGGTTGATTTTCAATAGGCTGAAGAGTATAGTACTCATATAATCAACTGCTCATTAACCAGTTTTATGCGTCCCAGCGGAGTTTTCACCAAATTTAGCGACAAACAATGCAACGACGGCAATTTTACGGACAAAAAGCGGATACTTAGCAACGGCCATAAGATCGCCAAAAAGAGAACCACAACCTAATGCATAGAAAACAAAGGGATAAAATGGAAATCATTTTGGTCGACTGACCACAGTGTTAACACAGAGGCACGCAGAAAGAGCCAACCACAGTTGTTTGAGTTACTTTTGGTTGTGCAACCTTGGTCGAATTAGATTGTCTGTCGAGACAAACAAGGAATATCTCGTAGTGTAGGTTGGTTAGGGCAACATCAAGGCGTTTTTTAAACACTGACAAAGTGTGGGGCGGAAACAACGTAATTTGAGGGGCGTTCTGTGGCTGACACACAAGAAGAGAGTAAAAGTTCCGTCGACATTCAAACCAACTGTATTTCGTGGCTAACTTGAACTGGTGGCCACTCAAATTCGTGTTGTGGCTCAGTTCTAGTAGATGGCGGCAGATGTGATTGGGATTCCATAGAATCTGGTAGGCCATAATAAAGTCACCACATAGGCACCGGTGCCGACCACTCTATACTTTTAGGGTCCTCAATATAAGTTGATTAGGTAGATTGAATAACCCTTTGGCGCGCTTCGTGGCTCGTCACTGTGGAGTGTCGAGCGTTGCAAGGTCCTGCTTGTACCAGGGCTGTCACCGCCTGGATTGCGTACTCCACATGAGGCCATACGTAGGTGTCAAGCAACTGCGAAGAGTGCAGTTGGCGATGAAATATTCCGTTGGAACAAGCGCTCATTTGAACATTACATAGCTGAAGGTCAAGGTCGATGGCGTGGCTTAATTTATTCAATAGTATATGATGGGATAAAAAGCATAACTTTACAAGACCCACAGGATGGATATGCAAAAGAAAAGTAAACTCAAAATGTTCCAACGTGGAACTTGAAGTATCAGTGGTTAAACCATTGCACTTATCAAACTGCTTTGTAATGTTTATCACTAAGATGAAAGTCTGGATGTTCCTAGAATTTCGCGCTGTCTGGTGCGTTCACCATATATGTTGGTAGTGCCTTCCAGTGGGAACAGATTGTAAGTGAGTAAACATACTGACTAGAATTCAGACAGGCGTGTTGTGTCACTGGTTTCAGGTGGTTGCCTCGTCGTTGTTTGTAGGAGGCCAGCATCAGCAGTGATGTACATGGGTACACGCGCTCATTTAGTATCCGATATGGGAGAATGAGTTCTCCGCAAGGTCGTCAGTATTCTGAGGAGAACACACGGATTAAACGAAGGCGCAGTTCTTAATTGAGACCGGATAGTTCACGAGTTACTCTTGTGGCTCTTTTTTGGCGTTACTCCAGAAGGCAAATGTCACGCTTTAACCATGGACACCAGGCCTGAATTGCATATTCAACATGAGGACGAATATACGAGTTAATCAGCAACGGTACTAGCCCTCGCGCAAATGTGTCGAAAGCTCGCTTCAAAAGAGTTAAGTTCAAGTTCTCCACACTTGCTGCTTTAAGACATCGGAGCGAAATGTCAAGGTTTCCTTGCACGACTATACTTAAGTCGCGTGCACTAGTCAAGTGTTACACGACGTGTTGCCTCAAAAGATTTGTGTTGATGAAGCTGCTACGCGCCGTCAGCAGGTGGCACTTTGCAAGGTTCACTGGTAGCTGGTTCCTTTCTGCCCATTCGTTAATCCGAGCGAGATCTTCCTGAAGATAGACGCGGTCGGCTGTTGAGCGAATTTCTCTTTATATTTTATCATCATCTGCAAATATTTGCATCAGGGATAGAATGTTTGCAGGAAAGTCATTGACATCGACTAAAAACAGTCTCAGGCCGAGGACGGATCATTGCAGTACACCACTGGATAAACACAAGCTTTCGGATTGAGTATCGGCTACTCTCACCTTGATTGCTCTAGCGTGTAAGTA
>CALYDF020008475.1:0-11629 GCA_944474145.2 Dicrocoelium dendriticum
TTCAAACAAATACCTGACGCTCTGGCCACCGCAGAGGATAATCAACGGTGCCCCATCTGCTGCATCGAGCAGGGTAGATAGAGGTTTGGATGCTACTGCTCAAGCCTTCCCGTCTTCTTATTTCCCCTCTTACGCTTTTTCCCCCTATGTTCCCGTTCCAACTTCACTTTTATCCCCCCAGTTTTCAACCCCCGATTCTTGACCCATCCCAACATGCTTTGCTAGGCGTTTATCTTCTAGCTTCAACTCACATGCTAAAGCGGAGCGTCACTCCGTTACGTGAATGACACCTTTGTTTGCATAAAACGGGATAAGAAAGACGAGTTTCTAAACCGTTTGAACACTTTTGCGGAGACCAGACATTTCACTATGGAATTGGAATCTGGCAGTGGAACACTGCCATTCCTTGACTGCTTAGTTCACAGGAATGGGTGTAGTCCAAAAACAAAGATATATCGTAAGCCGACGGAGACAGATGGTGTATTCTACTATAGTTCAGGTCGCCCGAAGCAAGTGTATTCTGGAATCGTCTCATCACTGCTTCACAGAGCCCAGACTCTGTGCACAGAGGTAGAAGATAGGAAGGCCGCGCGGAAAGAAGCAATGAACTAATTGCTTGGTAGTGGATACCCGAGGCGGATACCCGTTGCAGCGGATTTTAAATCCTCAACCACGGTGTACTACCGAGTGGATTGGGACGGTAGATATTCCTTATAAAGATGGAACTTCAGAGGCCATCCAGAGGGTCTTAAATAAAGAAAACCTAAGCTTAATTTTCCAGAAAGGCCAAACGCTCCGCTCTACACTAGTGCGCTTGAAAGACCCACTTCTCGCAGATAGGACAACCAATTGCGTCTAAAAAATTGGTTGCAAGGACTGCTGCGCACATGTGTACATCGGCCAAACCGCGAGAGTGCTAAGCACAAGGATAGCGAAACACAAGAGACGCATAACACAGTCACCGATTTCATCGGCAGTCCTTCTCCACAAACACGTGCAGCGAGTAGTCTCTTAATTGGCATACACGGCAGCATGTAACGATTATTTCGATTGATATACACCTACGTTTTCCTGAGAGACTGAGAGACTGAGCGACACTGTCAGCCTTTCATGTTACACCGTCACGGTCACTGTTAAACAAATTAGACAGCGTGCACCCCACTTGGTTCCTGCAATTGCTATCAAGACTGTGACGAGAGTAGTCTGTCAACGACAGCTTTTCCGGACTCATTTATGCAGAAGTAGCATCTCATATTTTCACCGTCTAATTGTTACGAATTCTTATTTTGCTAAGGTGGTTTATGTGAAGGTAACATTCAGTCTACAACAGCGTTGTCACTAACCCTTTTATCATTTGCTGGGATAACATTAAGCAACTGTCGATGCGCCACCAACATTTGAACACGGCAGCCAGTGCATTATGCACTGCTGTCGAGATGTTGCAAACCACCAGCCAAAACGTCGGCAGCGACCCAATCTGAACTGACCGGTGGCAAAATCGCCGGGGGTAATTAACATATTTCAAGGACACATGCACCACCATGCGTCCTCACGTCGTATTCACCCCCCCAGACATCGTGGGTGAGTAAATACAGTAGACTTACATGCCATTGGTGGGTCGGCAAATTAGTGCGCTCCAATCTCACCCTGACCTGCGCGGCTGATCAAGGAGACTGAGCAAAATCGAAAGACTCTTACCAAACGTACGGTACATGGAACCACTCTTTGCTCCTAACATGGCAATAAGGACCGTGCACCCCTTCTCCTACAGCAACGCCCAACTCTCTTCTGGAGCCGGTATGGAGGATGGAGTGGGTAATATATAGTTAGGCACCCTGTCAACATGCACATTAAGCGCAGCCACACCGGGGATATCAAGCAACAGCCAATCACTGATGAGAAAGATAACAAAGAAAATTAATCGTTTATTGCCTAAGGAAACGGTGACATAAATCTTAATGAGCATATGAAATAAGTTGTTTACAAAAGAATCCGAAGTAAGTTCACGAGATCAAAAAGTATAGTTTACGGAAATGACACAAACAGGAAAATGTTATGGGAATTGACTACAATCGGCTTAAGCGACGTGTGCATGCTTATAGAAGAGAGTACAGGTAGACATTTATATGAGAAAGAAAAGCATTAGGACAAAATTGAAAATCAACCACCGGGGATAAATAGACTAAGCATGCAAGCACGCGGTTAGTAAATCAAATGCAGCGTACCTACAAACGCTGCGCCGGTTCTGCCTACGTTCTCTGCAGGACCCGTCGTCGCTTCGGTAGTGGTCCCGACTGGCCTCGCTCATGGCTCACTAGGTCTACCTGACTCAGGCACTCGCGACCGCTTGATGTCGCTTGAGGTCGATGGAGTACAACCTATCGGTGTCCACTGCTTCCACAATTGCCCCTTCTTCTCTGCATGTATGAGGTCATTCTCCCGCACTTCAACAACTGCCTTCGTGATTTGATCGCGCCATGCACGCCGATCAACCGCCTTTGATTCCCATGACATGCAATCAAGGTTAAAACGTGACAGGCTTCCTTTGGTCATGTTCTGGTAACGTAACTTCGGTTTCCCCGCATGGCTCTTCACAATACTCAGTTGACCGTATAAGAGTTGTTTCGGTATCCGCATCGAATCCATACGACTCACATGACCGAGTCACCTCAGGTGTCTCAACAAAAGTATGCAGTCCACTGCATACATCCCACTTCGGCGCAACACTTCCGTGTCCGCAACTCCGTCGCCCCAACTGATGCGCAAAATTGGTCGCAAGCACTGCTGATGGAACCGCTCGAGATTTCGCACATCCCGCCGGTACATCGTCCAAGTTTCACTGCCGTATAGAAGAACGGACAGCAACATGGATTTGTACACCATCAGCTTCGGGCCACTGGTAAGCTGATGGTAGTTCCACACTCAGTACTCTAGCTTTCCGAATGCCGCTGTTGCCTTCGACACGCGAATGCGCAGCTCAATGTGTAGCTGCTGACCAGTCGACATTACACTCCCAAGGTAGCAGAAGCGTGAGGCGGTTTCCAGTACTTCAGTCTCAATTCTGATTTGCGGCAATGTTGAAGATTTCACATTCGGTGAAGGCTGAAAGATACAGAGAGTTTTGCTTGTGTTGATGGTCAGGCCGAAATTGGTGGCTGTCAAAGCCAGAGCACTAGTCATATGCTGCAACTCATCCGCGCTGTGTGCAAACAACGCACAGTCGTCAGCAAACAGCAACATACGGATAGTTGTCTCACAGACTAGAGTTCTCACACCGAAACGACGGATGTTCAGCAACCCACCACCATTAAGGTGCTCCACACGAACACCGTAAGCACAAGCGGCATCAAAAGCACAAGACAAAATTGCATGAAGATATACAATAAAGAGGGCAGGAGCTAAGACACAGCCTTGCTTTACACCAGTGACAACTGCAAAGTCATCCGAGGTCTCTCCACTCACCTCCACCCTCGCTCGCATACCACTGTGCAGACATTCAATTAAACTTAGAAACTTACGCGGACAACCAAACTTACCAAACACCAGCCACAATGCCTCGCGGTTCACTGTATCAAATGCCTTGGTGAAATCAACAAAAAGCGAATAAAATGGCTGGTGTCGTGTTCTGCACTTCTCCTGCAACTGACGAGCCGCAAACACCATATCTATAGTGTTGCAACCCGAACGGAATGCGCAGTGCTCTTCCGCCACGTTCGGTTCCACTACCTGACTGACGAGGCGGATGAGCAGGATTCGGGCAATCAACTTGCCCATACAACTCAGCAAGTTGATGCCACGATAATTCGTGCAACATTGCTTGCTACCTTTGCCCTTGTACAGTGGTAGCACAAAAGCATCCTTCAGCGCAGGAGGCACCTCCTCCTCAATCCACACGCGTCGCACCAAATGGTGCAGCGCAGTCAACAACGCCGGTTCTCCGTGTCTCAATACTTCAGGCGGGATCCTGTCGGCACCGGCACACTTGCCGTTTCTCAGGTGAGTAAGTGCTCTCTGTCATCCACTGTCGACGTGTCCGCCAGACAAGCCTTCACATCGTGCTACTTCAGGCCGTTCAGTGTAGGCCAGTCGATCTCTGAACGGTTGCTCAGGAGACAGTCAAAGTGTTTCTGCCAGATCTGCATAATGTCTGCAGTATGTGTGCAGGTAGCGTCTGAACTACCATCTATCAGCGTCCTCAGCGGCTGCAACGTCGGTCCATAAACCGCATTCAAAGAGTCAAAGAATTCCTTGTGTTGGTGGCGTTCAGCGTAGTATAATATCTTCTTCGCCTTCTCCGTCCACCATGCAATTTCAATGCAACGTAGCTCTCTGGTCAGTCATCATCGAAGTTTGCGAAACTGACTCTTCATCCCTAAGTCACTAGGGTCTGCAACATGTGCAGCAAATGCAGCATTCTTCTCCGACACCAATGCGCCAGTCGTCGCATTGTTGTCATCAAACCAATCACGCCGCTTACAGTTTGCGCGCCCCATGGCTCTTGGGCAGCAGGTGTCACCTGGTCTCGGATGTGGTGCCACAGGTCGCCCACTGTGGCCATGCAGTCCAAATCACACAGGCGTGCAGCCCTCGCCTTCTCCAGCTCAGTACGTTTCGCCACAGTTCCGATGGAGGGAATGTTAAATTTACGCCGATTCACGGCGGGGGTGCAAAACATAGATTTACGAAAATATATGTACTGTTTGGTCTGCACCAATTTGTGGTCAGTGCCACACGCAGCTCTACGCAGTACACGTGTCATGCGCACTTCACGCATATCACATTGACGTACGATGATATAGTAGAGCAGGTGAGCGTGACCACCCTGTGGGTGTGTCCAAGTTGCTATATCAGTCGCACTCAGTGCAAACCGAGTGTTCGCGATCGTCAGGCCGTGAGTGGCACACTGTGAGAGCAGCCTGTCACCGTTTGCATTCGCTGAACCAATACCATGCGAACAGATAACATCTGTCCACACCGATGCATCACGCCAAACGCGCGCGTTGAAATCACCCAGCAGAAATTGTCGGTCGCTCTTCGGCACAGATGGCGGGTTTGCACCAATTTGACCAGGGGCTGTCTGGCTTAAGGCGGGCAGTAGCAAACCATTGAACACCCGGAGGTGCTCTCCCACCGTCAGAGACAATGCGTGGCGCTCGTGCTCTACGTCAAACGAGCTGTGAGCTTATAACCCGTATACATGTTTTCTCCCATGGCTAGGTTTTATGGGAAGAGGGCCATCGACCACTTCCTAACCTCCGAATTGTGTGGACTGCGATACGGCCGGGGCGCCCACATCTGACAAGAGAACGACTCGGGTCCTTAGCCAAAGCATTCGATTAAATGTATACCCGAAAGACAGCGGGTCTAACACATGATCTGTTCACCGACTCATGCGGATTGGTGTCCTGGATCTTAGCAGGGAGAGTGGCGAAACCCAACTCCCACTCAGCGGTCACCACGAGGAGGCGCCTAAGATATGAGCAGATGGCATAACAGTAGCAGCAGTGGGTAGAAAATCTGTCACGTTCTAACCACAACTAGCCTCAGCACACCATAGGCTCTCTCGCCAAGTACACACGCACCCACATGTATACATACGGTCGTACTATACCCAAATACTGATGTGACCTTCTGCGAACTTCTGCGATATTGGGGAAAGAAACATTCAATGGGGAATTTCAAAATTTTTTCTAGCGGAAAGGTACACACAAACTAAATGTTTAACTTCAATAGCAACCACCCAAAGTGCCACAAGATAAGCTGCGTACGGACGCTGATTCGCAGAATTGAAACACATTGTACTAATGCGGAAGTGAAACATGAAGAAGAGCAACACCAAGTTAACTCCTTTGAAAGCAATGGATACCCACGCAGCTACATCCGCAAATGTTTACATCACCGGCCTCTTAACACCGAGCTAAAGCCAAAGGCAAGCAAGCGACTATTGTTGCCGCATATGAAAGACATTTGACAATGAAAGCTAGATTATTCAAATATTACCATATCACTGTTTCCCACAAAACAACTGTGACGTTTAGTAGAAATATCTAGAACCCGAAGGAAAACAGGAAAGCACAAAAAGGAACAGATATTGTGTACAGGATAAATTGTAGTAATCGCAAAAAGAACTGTGGGACAGACAGAAAGAAAATTAGCAACTTGGATAAGATAACATCAAAGGGCCGGCAAAAGACATTATGCGACATCTCTGGTCTCAGCGCTTGTTGCTGAGCAGGAATATGGCTTCGACTGGAACAAAACAGCGCTTTTTCCTAAAGATGAGACACAAATATGGAGGAAATTCGTAGAAGCATGGTTACCTTTAAGCAATTTGGTTACGCACGCTTCCCATCCCGGTTTTTACGAGTCTGATTGCACAGGGCATCAGAAGTGTCACAAGTGCGTCCTTTACCCCATCCAAAAAGCCAACCTATTCCATATTAAACTGATAAAAGTAAACTAGCCAAGGAGTTGCTGAAGATCGCATGTTCCAGCGTTCCTGAATATATCGCTGGCTCCACAAAAAGTAAGCAGGCGGACAACAGAAGACAGTGAACTCCATACGTAGCTTGAAGGGAGCTTCAAGGACAAAAATAGAAAACCTATGAATACCAGTACTTGTAGAATGAAAAAGACGATATTTTTGTGTCGTCTAGAGCTTTTAGATTCCGATGAGTTTGAGCAGCTCAAACACACGGCGAATAAATGGCGTTACGTTCATCAGGCGCTCTCACTCGATGCCGTGATTTACCCATCAAGATTAATGATTCATTCATCATCAAATTATAAAGGGTGTGGCATTAAAGTTTACAAAGTTGTGCTCCCGTTCACACACATGAATAAATACACACTTAAAACCAATCAGAATCGGAGCAAAGTGCTCTAAACAAGGGAACATCTAGTGGAGATCAAAACCAGACCCCGGATGACCGACAGAGCACGCAAAGTAAACGGGGTTTAACAGTGAGCACCATATGTTACAATGCGAACCGGACAATTGGAACCTATAACCAAAGTTTGAAGAAGCAGTTATTTGCCCAAAACTTATTGTAAACGGACTTCATACTGTGACCGTTCTATGAAGTTGAGTATGGCTTAAAGTCATCGGTTCCCCTCAAAAGCGATTATTTGCGGACCTCAAAACTGTGGACGAAACATGTGCATGCAACTCTCAACCTCCGATATACTTGTACTGTTCAAAGCATTATTATAGGAGTTTATACCAAGGATCAGGGCCTCTGCTGAAATTTGTTGGACCTTCGAAATAGTTACACGTTAACATCTTTAGATGTGGCCATGAGTATTGAGACTTGGAAGAACGACGAATTCATCGATGCTGGGAACGCTCTACTAGACTTGTCAATGCTACCGAGGGACTCACTCAGTGATTTTCATCTGTATCAATGCATTGACTTATATTTTAAAGCCGTTGATATTTCAGGTGTCCAATTTATCGAGGTATTTGTTGCCACTGTAACTGGGACATATGGACACTTGCTTATATTGTTCTCCGATGTCCACTCTAGAAACGAACAGCCGCATATCTCCCGCCTAACGACCATTTTAGTTCAAAAAACAGTCACGTTGTTGGCCTCCGCTACTGAGCACTTGGAAAGCAAACTGCAAGAAATACTCGCTGGCATACCAAACAATGATACTGTTACATCCCTGGGATGTATTCTGGAACTAGTATCCATTAAGGAGGAATCTGTGGTAGACACAGAAACAGTGAATAGCACCACGTGACGCAGGTTATATGTGACAATAGGTTTTCGCTATGTCTGCTACACAGAACACTTCAACGTGGACATCTTGTAGGTCCTTTTAGTAAAGCATCACATCAGACAGGTATACTGAACTTTCGGCATCGGCCAAACGTCTGAAGCGCAAATAGGAGGATGCAGTGGTAGATGTTGATGTTGGCCAGCTGAAACTGAAGGCGCGTTTGTATTTGTTTGATTACCACTAGCCTGCCTGAAACCTTTACACGCATGATCTATTATCGTTTTACAAACTGACATGATTAATTAGTTTGATGGATGCTTGTTTTTAAATAGAGACCAACTCATCAAGAGTAACTGATTCCGGATCGGTTCAATGGAGTATATCGTAGCAGATAAATGAGATGTTGTTTTTAATGTGAATACCCAGCCAGTCCAGTGAGCCGTTATTGAATCAGTTCTAAACGTTTCCATGAAATGATACATCCGAGGAAATACGCTCAATATTTCGGGCAATGAAACCAGGTTGTGTAACAAACTGAGACGTGAAGGGTTTCCGTATGGATCTCTGCCATCCCTGCACTCTACGACTGACGGTTTCTTCTTTGTTTAGCCTAACCAGGTAGAGATAGCAGAGCTGGGAGTGGAATTTGGCGCTTAGTGCTTGGCAGCTCTCATCATAAGCACTTGGCCATTGAGCTCGCAATCTCAGTCGTGGTCTCAGTTGTCTTTGAATTCAGCCTCTGCCAATGCGGTCACTTTGACCGTCACCAAAGTAGGGGGTTTCGGTGTGGCTCTCTACCTGATGATTCTAAACCTGAGGCGGTTATTTGCCTAATTCGACGTGTAGTCTATGCCCTCGCGACCTTAGCTATCATTCATTCACATTACACCAATCAGCCGTTAGTGGAGCGGCCGAAACACAAAATGGCTCCAGGAAATGCATTATTGCAACCGACGCAGCAACACTTATGTATTAAAAGTGGTGTGGAAAATCATATTACAAATTTTGGTTTTAGTATGAATTCCATAACTAATTAATGTTCATTAATATAATAGTAACTTTGAGCAATCTTCCGAAGGGTCCTCGTCACGTTACGAATATTTTACTGCGCATTGTTATTTGATCAAATCCTATATTTGAAAATGCTACAAGGAGAGTCACTGCGTAACTTAAAAACAACGCTTTTGACTTTTGCGTTTCCGACATTATTGCAAGCAGTGGTGACAGTTTAATCGATTGGTTGCAATGAATGATACTGCTATTGTTTGATACCTTTCATAAGTGCACAGTGTGATGATTCGGAACAAAGGTTGCATCAACCAATTAATATCACATTTGGTTTAGTCAAGCTCTGCACAACAATATTTTTTCTTGAGTCGACGCCCATCAAAATGTCCTGAGCCACGTGCTGCAGAAGTATGAGTCCTTCATCTAAAAGTTTTTAAAGGGAATTTGCTGAAAGGATTGACGTAAGCAATTAGGACATTTCAAAGTTGACGCATACGACAACAGAAAATTTACTGCGCCATTACAACCGGGTATAAGTTGGGGTAAGGTTTAATTGACGACGTCTCAGTGCGGTATTGTGGAAAATTTTTACAAGTTGCTAATACACCTGGTTGGGACTACTCAGAAACTGACACGTCGTTAACGAAATGCTATGTAAACGCAGATGCTGTCAACCGTACACAGCCTGGGTTTTGGGCCTTAGCTGGTAGAGGAGATTGAACAACCACTTTACATTTCTTTTCTCCATGGAATCTCTGGAACCATTTACAGAACGCGGGAACATGAAAACGGTTACTTTGTACTCATTTTTTATGCTTGTTTCCTGGGCATTTGTTATTGCGGTTGAAACCGTACGTCTTACTTCGCAGTAGTAGCATTTTACAAGCTACTGCAAACTCTAAACTCCTGATGATTAATCAGTATAAATTACCGCTACCTCTGTCACAACGAAAAGCTCAAAGAAGAGACAGAATGCTTCTAAAACGCTGTCAAATCATACTATTATAACCCATAAACCAGCAAGGTTAAAATATAAGGCACAGCATCTAAGAGTTATCTAAAGAGGAAATCACGCATACGAGTGAATATCCAACCTAAAGTTAGTTAACAGAATGTTTCTCGGATATAACTTTAGGTAATATACACCGAATTGCCTTCTAAAGTAATTCAAATGATTACTGCGCTTGAACTACGGCTGAAGAAATTGAAGAGATGGTCAGAACCTCATAGCCAGGCTCTGGCGCAATTAAATTCGCTTGTGTATCTTGTTGACCCTCCGGATACACCGAAAACCGCGCACCTACAATCCGTTGGGAGTTTTTTAAGACATCGCTTTTCAGGTACCTGAGTACACTGGTCGCTCCAATCATTTTATAGATTTTAATTTACCAGAAATATTATCGTCTGAGATTTCTCGACCACAGTGACTAACGATTGCCGTGTGAATAGACTGCAGTTTTCTTGCGTGAGGCTGTAAAATAGTTCTCTAATGAAGGTCTGCCCGGGTCATTTGAATTCTCAAAAGAAAAGGCGCCAAAACCTTCCTTCGTAATAGGAGCAATATATTCCTTAAGAATCATTACAGATTGTTGGTTCTGAAACCAGACTTAGCGGCACTACAAAGTCAGCATAAAAAGGCCTGTTATCGGCGAACAGTTTGTGACCAATTTGCTCCGCCGCCCACAGAAACACGAGCATTTCCCCACGTGGTTAAACTAGATGACCCTTTGGTCATAAATGAATCCACTGTATTTCATTTCGCACTTCTTAACATGCATGACGCAATCGCCTACATCCTTTGTGCAGAAGCTATCATTCTTAGTACAGAAGCCATCATTATTATTGCAGAAGCTTTCCTCCTGAATGCAAAGGCTATCATCCGTTAATAATCGCACTTGCATCCACGTAGCACTGAGTGGACACTGGCTAGCGACCAATAGAATACGTTATAGCATAGAGATTAAACACAGTTACGCACAGAATACTCACGCTTTTGGAGGTGGGTAGGAAAATTATGAGTCTTGGGTGAGACTAGCGTGGTCCAACTCAAATGGACGGCAATTGAGACTTTACTAAACGGAGCTCAGCCGGTGCACAGTGTGCCGCGCGCCCTCACTAGACAATGGATGTGTCTGAGACATCCATTTGGAGCGCGCGCAGTCACTGAGGGAAGGGAGACACAGGCGCTCAGAAAACCGGGTTTAAACCTGAAGTTTTTTCAAACCCCCTTTGTATGTGTGCAATGGAGATGTCTGAGGCCAGGGCGCAAGTGATGCATGCAGAACAACAGTGCACAACGTTCGGTTGGTACCAAAGAGATGCTGTGAACAAGAGGCGCAAATTGGTTGCCTCGTTTTGGTGCGTATTCACCCTAGTTCGGCCGGATAGTTGAAGGCGCAGTAGAAGCTACCGTTTGACTTTGAAGTCAAGTTGTCCGTAACATAAGAAGCGAACCATCTCTGTCGCAGCAGAATGGATACCAATCACTACACGCAACTTATTTATTTATGCGATGAAATATCACTTTTGTGACGGATCCATAGGTGTACGTTGAACGTGGCGTAGAAGGTAATCATACTCCAAACAACTCACCCTATACGAAGCACACACCTGATCGAGGTAGACAGGACAGCTCCGGGTGAAATGATGCAATCACCAATGGAGGGATGGATGAGGCATGTGATAGCTGTTTTCTTGCAGTTATACCATTTACTTTCAAAGGATTTGTGAAACGGTGAATTACATTACTTTCCTCCAAGTTCCGCAAATACGCAGATATGCACTATTTTGTTGCAAAGGGAATACACTACAAGCAACTGGTCTCGTGAAATATGGGGGTTTTGCAAGTCGGTGCACTCTACTGCGGTGGTCCCCAAGCTTTGTATCGCAGTGGACC
>CALYDF020008476.1:0-11668 GCA_944474145.2 Dicrocoelium dendriticum
GCTGGTGTAGCTATATCATTAAGAAGTTTGACCACTACTAGACACCTGCAGTTTCAATGAATAAGTCAGCAGACGAGCGAGGCAATACAGCAACTGTGCGCGGACTACAAGATTTGTGTTTCTTGACGTAGACAGTTCCAGCGAGTAAAGGAGGGTTATTTGGTAGGGCATGTGTCCGATATTTTGGGTTTTCAGACATAGAGGTGCTCTGGGTCATGTTCCCAATGTTCATCCTCGGGTATATTGGTGTTAAAGAGCTCGCATGTAGGCAGTGTACCGAAGTGTCTATGTAGGGCTGATCGGAACTGTGCAGTATTCTTGGATGCCCTAACTTGTAATGGTAGCCTGTTCCAGAAGCGAGCGAATCTGTAGCGAAAGAAGTTGTTACGCAAGTTAGTGCGGGCTGTGGGCAGGGTAATGGTTAAGGGTCTATGGCGGAGTGGATACCCAGAGTCACCGTTTTGTTGAATAAGTCGTTCAAGGTTCGTATTTTGGTTGTTTATCGTCTGGAATAAGAAGGTGAGGTTGAGTCTCATTCTTCGTAACCATAAAGGTTCAAGACCAAGAAGTTTACAGCGCTCACGGTAGTTGAGAGTAGAAGCGCAACGCAGGCGCTTTGTGAATGAGCGTTGTACGTTCTCAATTGTTATTCGGTCACTCTTTCTGGAGTTGGTTAATATTATTGAGCAGTATTCCAGAAGAGGTCTAGCGCATACCTTGTATAGAGTGAGTCTGGATTCGGTTACAAGCATTCTCTTGCAGATATGACAAATGAGGGATCTGGCTTTCGCTACACTATAGCTAACTTGTTCCGAGAAATTTAGTGAGCTTGAATAGTGTACTGCGAGATCCCTTACGGTTTGACAGGTGGCTAGTGAGACGCCATTCAGGGTTAGCGCACTAGGCGGCACAGTGCATCTGTACGACGGGACGCTGCACTTTGCAGGAGAGAAGTCAAGCTTCCATGTGTTGCACCAAGAGTCTAATGCTTTAAGGTCATTTTGAACATCGAGGAGACCTCTCGTTAGGTTACCCGGGTCAAAGGAGAATACGACTTTGATATCATCGGCGAACAGATACGCCTTTCCATATTCAAAGACTTGAAAGACGTCGTTGATGTAAAGTAGGAAGAGTATAGGGCCCAGTGCACTTCCCTGGAACACACCACTCGTAACTGGTTTCGGTGAGGATTCGAAGTCTCCTATTCTCACCGACTGTGTTAGACAGGAGAGATAGGAAGAGAACCAGGAAGGCAACTGGTCCGATATACCGCAAGAAGCCAATTTAGTTAGCAGTCCATTATGAGGAATTTGGTCGAACGCTTTTTTCGTGTCCAAGAAGATGATGATCAGAGCTTTCCTGCAATCAACCATGGCGGTAACATTGTTCAGGAACTCCAGCTGGCATGTTTGACAGGATTTAGACGGCGGAATCCATGTTGGGATTTGTTGATGAGATTACGATGTGTCAAGAACCGTAGGAGCTATTTCTTGACGATCCTCTCCATCACCCGTGAAGCGAATGGGGTGTAACTAATAGGTCGGTAGTCTTCAATGTTTTGACGGCTTCCCCCTTTGTGTCTTGGTATGACTACTGCATGTTTCCAAGCGGAGGGAAATGTTCCATGTTTCATGGAAAGGGAAAAGATGTTAAGAAGGAGGACGGCTATACCCAGGCCACCTAGAATTAGCAGAGCCGATGGGAGGCCATCAGGTCCTGCATGGAAGGATAATTTGAGGGCTTGAACTTCTCGAGTAATGGTACGCAGGTCAAATGGTACTGCGCGTAAAGTATCATGTTTGGGATTAGCTAGAAGTCGTTCAGAAATTCAACTACCGTGGAAGTTGTATCAGCGCCCTTGGGATCGAAGACGAGACCAGGAACCGTATAGCAAAAGCTCGAAGTGCTTTTGCTAACTCTCGCCACCTATGGCGGTGGCGCGACATTACTCTCGCTCTGAAGAGTAGAGTGTACAATGCAGCGGTACGTTCGAACTTACTGTACGGTTACGAAACCTGGCCCCTAAGCTCGGCGGACATGAAGAGCCTGGTTACGTTCGACCATCAGTGCCTTTGCAGTTTGGCTCACATTTGGTGGGAACACCGCGTGTTCGACGCCTTGTTTACGGCAGAGGAGAGGGCATTGAACCGCTCAGCACCGTCATTTCACGCACCAGGCTCCGATGGCTGGGCCACGCGTTGCGCATACTAGTACACCGACTTCCACGACGTGCGTTGTTTGCTCACCGGTGAGGTGGATGAATGAAGAGGAAGGGTGGCCATGCGGTATCTTGGTCCAGAGGAATGAAGGCCCTCACTTCTCAGCTGGCCTCGGTTGGAGCTTCACGGCTCCCTGGTTGGGGTCCAAAAGACGGTGAACACGTATGGCTGGATACACTTGCTGGCATGGAAAGGAACCGACCTCAGTGGCTTTCCTGCTGTGAGATTCTTTGTCCCTCCCCATCCCTTTTAGCGTCCCCTCCACCTACAATCTCCTTTCGTAGCGTAAAACCTACTAATTTTTGACTAGTAGCTGGCTGGTAGCTTACCGGAACGATGTCTACCCGTTGCCGGTAGCTCAGCTGGCATGCAGCTGTTGTATTTCTTTTCCTTTTTCCTTTATGTATTGCGGCACAGTAGCTGAGGTGTTTCTCACCCCTAACTGACATGTATAATGCTGTTGTGGTTCGGGTGTTTCGTTTAAGATCCATCAAGACCTCGTAGCACTCTATCATTCCCTGGCCCAATCAGCTGTTCAAGAAGGAACACTGAATGGATTTTTCTCTCGTTCCAGTCCCAGCTGAATTTGCACCTGAGTTACCCTTTCCTAGTGTTTGTTTGGATGATATGCAGGTTTCTGGTTGTAGTGATGCTGAACATTTAATGATACTGTGGCTGGTGTTGAAAGCTTCAAAATCAAACGAAGTGAAACTGAAGCAATCTAAATGTGAAGTTTTGTCTGAAACTTTTTGGTATCTTGGCTACAAACTTGATAAGAGTGATCTAGTGCTTTGCAGGATAAGTTATCTCTAATTATACAGACACCATGGCATATGCATGTTGATGAACTCCGTTCATTCTTACGAATGTTATCACACTATCGTGGCTTTTTACCGGGGGCATCAACTATTTTCGCTCATTCGGACGAATTGGTACAGAAAAATACCCGTGGGGTTTAATGATGAGTGTCAGTCCGCCTTCATTCGTGCTAAAAGCTGTTTAGCAGCAGCGCCAGTTTTACTAAACCACGCTAGAAAAAAGCCACCGATCATTCGGTGTGATGCTTATCCATGGGGATTTAATGCAGTTTCGCGTCATAAATTGCGAAATGGTGCAATGCATCCGGCTGCGTCTTTTTCGCGTGCCTCAGAACCAGCTGAAAAGTATTACTCACAACTTGCTCCGAAGGACCTACCGGTTATCTTTGTTGTCCAAAACTTTCACCAGTATATGTAGTGTCATAATCTTGAGATCCGGATTGAGCATAAACAGTTGATATCTTTATTGGCTGAATCCAACGTAATCCATCAATTTTTTCATCCAGAACCCAAAAATTGGCTGTGATTCTTAGTGCGCATGAATACAAAATCGTTTACCTTTCAAGCTAACGTTTGTATGGCAGATGCCCTGAGTCGGTAACTGCAGGCACCCCCGCACAGTCATAGATAATCCGGTGGAGTTAGTTCATTTGATGCAGTACCCCGACACTACGACTTTGACAAGTTACGTTACACGTCGGTGGACGGATCGGAATCCAACACTAGCCCCCGTGATACTTTTCACGAGACTGGGATGGAATGGTAGAATTACGGCAGAGTTGGAACCTTTTGGGCTTTGGAAAAATGATCGGAAAATACACGATGGTTGCTTGTATTGGAACACACGTTCGCTTCCACCGTCCAAAGCGCGCCCCTTCTTTCTAACTGAACTTCACATTGGACCTCCGGGTGGCACTTGAATGAAGGAATTTGCACGCGGCTATTGCTGGTGGCCCGGCTCCGATGCCGAAATTGTAAAACCCGGAACACGTGTGACCAAAACCAGCAATATCACTCGAATAAACCTACCTATCCAATGCGCTCTTGGCATTGCTTTGAAAGGCCATGGCAGCGTATCCATATGGACTAGTTTTGTCCTTTGAACAATAAAAGGATTTTGTTGATAGTTGACGCCTATTCGAAATGCGTCGATGTTTAGCCAATGTCTCCTTACACGGCTGGAACAACCATTTCAACGACGCGATCATCGTTTTCGGTATTCGGAATACCTAAAAATGTTTGTGTAGATAATAGGTCCTGTTTTAGCAGTAAGGATTTTGAGGGCTTTATGTAGAGCAGTGGTAGCCAACACGTGCGTACAGTCCCCTATCATCCTGCGTCAAAGGGATTATCAAAAAGAGTGGCGCAGACGGTGTATGCAGGTCTGCTAAAGCAGTTATCGGGGACCGTGCGAAGGCGCTTAGATCGATTACATTTTGCCTACAAAATAAATTCGACAGGAGCCACGGGTAAATTCTTCACAGAAATGAGGTCCGGTAGAACACTTATAAATAAATAAATAAATAAATAAATGGTATATTCTCTGTAAAACGAGACACCTAGGTTTCACCTATTATTTCCTAATCGTTGAGTGCAAAGAGTAGCGAAACAAAACAGGACAGCTATATTAGACTGCGCGAAATCTGTTGTTTTCTAATCAAAGTAATCTTGCGTATACACGACTTCCCCACGAACATTCATGGCAGCCCGCAACCGTGGTCACAAGTGATAGTACCCAGGCTGACCTAGAGCTAAATGCTCGCATATTGAGGTGGCACGCGGATCACATATGATCGCGTTGTGTGGAATCACGAAGAAATGAGGAAATAAATCTAACCCAGTCCAGCCGACAGTAGAAAAAACCACACAGATACGGCGCAAACAACAAGCTGCCCACCAATTACCCAGACACCAAAGCGTGCCTAAACCTGTTGGACATTTCCTTCCTGATGTTTGCCTTTCTTTAATAGAAATGGGGATCGTACGTCCGTCAATGATATTGACTAGTTTGTTCCGCCATTCCGCGTCCTTTTTCGTTTTCCTTGCATTAACACATCAATAGTTCCTTACCAATGCTTTAACCCGTGTGTCATGTGAGCTATGTCGCGCTGCTTCGTCCGATACACTTTGTTTCGTACGGTCGTGTTCACGCATAAATATCGTCTGTGGGAGTGCTTCGCTTGGGTGCTTTACTACGTATAATAAACCCGATAAATGCGAGCATTGCAAGAGCCCCACTGACTTTCTTGGCCACCGCATATCCGCCTCTGGTATTGAGGCCCTACAGGACCATATGCAGGCACTGAAGGACTATCCTGCTCCTAGTTCCTTCAAAGGCCTCCTCAGATTCTTTGACTTTGTCAACTATCCTCGAAACTTTATTTCCAAACGCCCGAGCATACTACAACCTATGATCGGTTTGGTCCGCGGAATTCAACGCTCTTTTCGCTTCCCAGACTACGCTAGACAGTCTTTCGAGCATCTCAAGAACGCTGCCTGCAACAGAGCGCTTTTCACACAACCAGACACAACTGCGCCACTTTCTGTCACCACAGAGGCGTCAGAAGCTGCCGTCGGTGCAGTGCTTACAAAATTTCGTACAAATGGGATGAATTGCTCTAAGTTTCTTCTCGAAACGTTTACAACCCGCAGAATCGCGTTACAGCACCTTCAGTAGGAAACTACTAGCTATCTACTTAGATAACAAGCAATTTCGTCCTTTGTACAAATATCGACACTTTATCATCTTTACTGAACATAAGCCGTTTACCTACGCAAGTAGTAGCGCAACAGACAATTATTTTCCGCGGAAAAGTGGATACCTAGACTGTTTCTCACTTCACGACAGAAGTACGACGTGTCTCAATTTCCCCTAAGCCTGCGGCGGACATTCTGTCACCAACCCATGAAATAGACTTAGCTTCTGGGTCACACACCAACCTAGCCGCCATAGCTGCTGCCCAGCAAGCTGTTCCCGACCTAGAGCATCTTACAAGCAATACCTCGCTGAAACTGCGCTAACTTCCACTCGCTTCATGTGAAGTAACCATTTTTTGACATCACGCAAACTTCCCCTAACCCATAGTTCCTACTTCGAGCCGCCAGCTAGTAATCAACGCAGTACACAAGTTGCTTATCGCAGCACAGGTTCTTCCAAGAAGCTCGTAATCTAAAGCTTCGTATGACACAATGTCCGCCACAGTGTCTGCCTGATGGCAAACGCTTGCTAAGTGTGCCAGCGCGCCATGGTGTGCAGACACACCAAAGGCCCACTCGCGTCTTTCCATCTCCTGACTCTCGTTTCTCACACTTTCAGGTCGACCTGCTCGGACTTGTGCCACCATGCAAAGGCTACGCATACCTCTACACCAGTGTCGACCGATTCACCAGTTGGCCCGAAGTGATCCCGCAAGCCAACCGATCATCTGAGACACTTGCACAAACATTCCTAGGACGTGGGAAGCTCCATTTAGGTACCCAAGCGTAGTTAGCACCGAAAGAGGATCACCCCTTGTCGGATCCTTCGGCAAAACTTTCAACCTACATGGCTGCCAACACAGGCGCAACACAGCATACCAGCAGGCAGATAACGGGATGGTAGGAGGATCCACAGGAAACTCAAAGCATCGCTCTATGCGCAATCCAGCAGTCCGGGAGAAAGAAGATTGCCAGGACATCCACGATTTTGGCCATTGAGAGATTACTAACATTATCGCATCTATTTTAATCGTTCTGGTATGCTCTTAGTTGTGCGTGTGACTAGTAACCATCTGATATCTCGGCCAACGCTAGAGGGAACGACTAACCGTGGTAGTTGCTCTTCCAATTCTGGAATTGGAAGGTCAGTAAGAAACTTATAAATGCAACCGAGGTCCGCCGTAGTTGTTTAGTGTTTATTGACGGCGGTTAATACTTTATTTGGAGAAGGTCATTGGTGTACTGTTTTTCCATCGGTTTGGCTAGTAGTTTTGGGAGGGACCGCTTAAGGATTTGCGCGATTTCTTAATCAAGGTGATGCATCATCATCATTATACATGTCAGCTAGATGTGGTGAAACACCTCCGCTATTGTACCGCAATACATAAAGGAAATACATACATACATACGATACATAAAGGAAAGATAAATACGACGGTTGCATGCCAGCTGAGCTACCAGCAACGGATAGACATCGTTCCGGTAAGCTACCAGCCAGCTACTAGGCAAAAAGAAAAATATTATGTTTTACCCTACGAAATGAGATCGTAGATGGAGGGGGAAGCTAAAAGGGATGGGGAGGGACAAAGAATCTCACAGCAGGAAAGCCACTGAGGTCGGCTCCTTTCCATGTCAGCAAGTGTATCCAGCCATACGTGTTCACCATCTTTTGGACCCCAACCAGGCAGCCGCGAAGCTCCAACCGAAGCTAGCTCCGAATAGTTTTTATAATTTCGTGATAGCACGTCTCTTCAAGCATGAATTTCAGGTTCCCTAGCCAACGGATCAGAATAGCCCTTTCCGCTGGAGCCGCAACTGACAGCTGATTGCATCGTCTCTTTATGTCCCGTAAAATTAGACACGGCACAACACCATGCACGCCTCCGAATACACTTCCGTAAAAGCATTGACTTGTTGCGCGCATTTGTCTACCACAATAGTTTGCCCGGATGCCGTGCTTGGAACTATTGATCGGGTAGCTGCTACCGCCTCCAGATAACTCTCCGTCGTCTCATTTGGTAACGATGCGTAAAAATGATATCCCCACCCTCGTGACGTCAACGAACATGCACTGCCATAGAACGTAGCCACCGTAGTTAAGCTGATGCGTCGAATCCGCCAGTATAACTTCGCTGTATCGTGCAACCAACCGATTAATGCACGCAGGTACGAAGAACAGGAATGGCAAGTCCAACTGCACCCTTACAACCGTACATGAACCATCTTTTTCCATTATGGTGATTACATGTTCAAGCTCACAAACTGGCTCCGCCTGACTCCGATGCCTCAGGTGATATAAATCACGTCTGGTAATAGGTATGCCGTATTCCGTTAACTCGAAATTCCTGATTTCACGTTCCTGACGAAAGGCTTTCATTAACTTTGATACCGCCGCCTCTTGTACCGCATTAAGCCGCCGATTAGTGGGATAAAGCCAAGGTTTCCCCAACTGGAACACATGCGAATGCCTCCAGCGGGCGCGGTTAATTACATAATACCTGCCCTTCAGTACCGCGGAAAATCCGGCCTTGCAGTTGTAGCACCTGTAACTAAAAGATTCATCAGCAGTCAACTTATCATTCATCTTACCATTTCACATTCTTACGCTTGCTGTGCACACATCGAGGTTGAATGAATCAATAAGGAAAACCATCAAAGTGATCGTTTCCAGTCCTTTGCTTATGACCCGCCGCAGTAATGACCGTGCATCTATACAACGAGCTTGCAGTTTGTCTTTGGAACCGCATCAAATCGCGTTGAAATTCCTTAATTGCCTCATAACCACCAGTTAGTGTGCAACAAAAAGCTGCGGTATCATCTGTTTAACGTCAGTATGGTCCAAGGTACTGGAGAGGGTTATCAAGCGGGCAATTCTTCTCCCCTCGAGAACCTAAACATCATCTCTTGTGCGCAGCATGGTTTTTGGCGGGCGCGCTCCTATTCTTCGAATTTGCTTGCGGCCCGTAAAAAATTGGCGAAATCATTAGACGCTGGGAGACGTCTGGGTGTTATTTTCGTCGGCTTTAGCAAGGCCTTTGACAAGGTTCCTCATGAAAGGCTCCTTTATAAACTATGCTTAATTGGTGTTTCTGGAAACGTTCTCCCTTGGATCGCTGATTTTTGTAGGACCGGACAATGCGAGTCGACTTGAACGAGACTTACTCCGCTCCTGTGCTCAAGACTAACGGTGTCCCACATGGATCGGTCCTGGGCCCAGAACTTTTCAAGATCTTCATCAATGACCTCCCGTCGGAACTTCAGTTGGATTGCTTGATTTACGCTGATGACTTGAAAGTGTGGATAGAGATGTGCTGTCTTGACGAGGCGGACTGATTACAAACTACACTTGATACGTTAATTGCGTGGTCAGTCAAATGGCGATTGCCCATAAATCGCGATAAGTGCTCGGTCCTCCCCCTTGGTGTTCATGAGCCTTTCGGGACATACCACATTTGTGGGACGTTGCTCAGAACCTCAATCCTTGAAAAAGATCTCGGCGTGTTGGTGTCATCTGATCTACGGACTACACAGGACACGTTACGAAGGGTTGCTGCTGCCAAAAGGATGTCCCATGCCATACGAAGAGCCTTCTCACGTTTGACTCCGGATAACTTCCGGCGATCGTTTACTTCCCATGTACGCCCATTCTCGAATACGGATTACCTGCCGTCTTCCCTCTCACCAAGTTCGAATGTGACCTCATTGAGAAGGTCCAACGGCGTGGATCGAAACACACCTTAGAGTTACGGAACTTGCCTTATCCTCTGAGACTTCAACGGATGAAACAGTTCACCCTGGATTATCGCCGACGTCGCGGTGACCTGATTTTCATCAGGAGTATCCTGAGAGGAGAGATGGGGACGGAGCTGCAGGCGTGCTTTCAATCCAATCCAAACAGTTTAACTCGAGGCCACAACTGGAGACTGTTTAAACCCAGAAGGCTCCTGGTTCATCCTGCTCTCGCTCTAGCAACTCGCGTAGTCAACGATTGGAATAACTTGCCGAAGCATGTGGTCGATTCCCAGACTGAGGAATGTTTCAAGCAAATGTTAGATTCTTATCTTTTGGGTACAGTGGGCCCTTGCAGCTTCCTGTGTAGCCATCACGGTCTCTTGTGGATTACCGGATAACATCGAATCGCGGCCTCCACACAATGATCGGGAAGCGATTGAGCTGACAAAAGCTTTCTCCTTCTGCTCTCTACAATCCTATGAATCTATGAACTTATATGACGGAAGACACGAAACGTGCCAAAAGCTACAAGCTAATTAAGTAAAATAAACAAGCCACAAACACAGCCTTCATCCTTACCATAAGGTATATAGAAAGTACCCTTAACTTGCCCTTACTGTTTACATGACTATACAACATCTAATCTACATAACAATGTTGACCCTGACTGTACCAGGCATCCGTCAAGGGCAACACTTTAATCGCCTAACATTGCCAGGTCGCTCCGTTAGTTTGGTGGAGCAGTAAAGTGCTCATTTTGGAATCACGTCTGGTGCGCAGGGGAAAGGGTTAATTTTTGTCATGGCGGGAAAGGGTTTTGCTACCGTTGTCCTCGGTAACATCCAAGTTTGTTTGAGTGGACGCAGAGTATATTCCTAATTTTGGTGGTATTAAGGTGCAAGTACATAGAAAATATTGCTATATGGATTAGCTTCGTGAAAACGGTTATGATAAATTAAAGTGATGACTACAGGCGTAGTTGAAGTTCACGGCCTAATGGAAAGCAGGCACATGCTAAATAAAGGTAGTGTAAACGGCCGATTTATGAAGCAAATAAGTGTTAATACAATTGTTTCTTGTATTTAAAGTCTATGCTTGCAGTAAGTTATTTGCTTGGATAAGGGGTATACATATCTCGTGGCTGATTATGATATTTATTGTACTTTTTATAATCGCGATGAATTAAAGCGCAATTTACAACTAATATATCTTACCAACTACCATTTTTGTACATAATTAAGCACAAAGCGACCCATACACATCTCTTTTAACTCCAGTTATGAAAGCTTCACCATTTAGCCAGGTGTACCGGAAAACAAAGCTCCTCCAGGCGTATTTTTCATTTCAAAGATTAGCCACTCTCGTGCGCTATGCAGTGCGCTTGCCGTAAGTTACTTCCTTGGATAAGGGGTATATATATCTCGTGTCTGATTGTTATATTTTTTGTATTTTTTAAAAGCGCGATTAATTAAAGCGAGATTTGCCTTCAAACGCAAAGGTACCAACGTTAGTGTCCCTGTCAGCACCATCGGTCACTCGAGCGCACGGATGGGGACACTCATCGGGCGATCATGATATATGTTTATTTATGGAAATACGTGTTGGCATAGTATATTAATATTTTCAGTCAGCACATTGTTTTTATTATTTTGCTCCATAACGATCGATAATGCTCCTGCCACTCTAAGTTTAAATGCACCATTTTATTACTGTGCTACTGCTACTGCTAGCCGAACAACCTCCTCGTGGTGCCAGCTGGGTGGTTCGGGTTTAACCCGTTCCAGCAAATAGTTCGGCGGCAGTGTTCCAGGACGTGGTGGGTTTTCGCCTGGCAAGCGTTTTCCCTATAAAAAGCCACAAATGTCTGCTTATCAACACTGCGACGTGGCGGATGTGACTCGCCACAAAATAAAGTCACTGGCCCGTGGATATCCGGAAAGTGCTATCCAACCCAAGGACATCAATCGCTTATGCTCACATTCCTGACGACAACAAACAGTCAAAAATGCTGCGGCTCATTCAAAGACACAAGCTACATTCATACACAATTACATACGTATATACACCCGTACACTTACATACACAGTTATGCCAAACATGTACTTTTGTACATTATTGATCACACTGTTAGCTAAACATGATCATGCCTGTAAAGGTGTGTCTCGCATGGTCGAGAATAAAAGCTTACTTATTTATTTATTT
>CALYDF020008477.1:0-11604 GCA_944474145.2 Dicrocoelium dendriticum
GCCGCAGGTATGTCCTCGGTAGTGTTTCATGTAGCTATTTTAATCCTTTAGAAGAGGGGAGAGAAGAAAACGGACTGAGCAAACTGCAAAGGAAATTGCACAGGATTATGTTCATGTATGGATAAAACCTTTATGGCAATGTTGTTGTGGTTAAAATCAATGGAGTGACCGGATATGTTATACAGCACAGCTGTTATTTTGCGGGGAGGTACGAGACGCGATATTCGTTGAACGCGAGAGCCCAATGCTTTTCGAATTGGTCTAGCATCTGTACCAATTGATTTGTTTGAAAACCGGTGGCACCATGCGCTGTTAACAGGTGAAGGAGTTGAGGAAATCCGAAGAGCTTGGTAAACAGTGGAATATGCGACTAGGATGTCATTTTAGCAATCAGTCGCCAGTGGTGGAGCTTATCAGCCAAACATGTAAGTAGGCCGGTTGAGTGACGCGCCGGGCTAGGAACCCATAAGAAGAATAATGTAATCTGTTCAGTAATGAAGTTCTAGGGAAATAGCTGGGTGCTGGTGCGTGACGGATTGACGAAAAACTTGTGACGAGGATAGAAGGGATAAACTACTGCGGACTTCTTGCTTCCTCGAAAGCGTCTCTGACTTTTCCACTCTTTTAATGAAAGCCTTTCTCAACCCTACTCTGTCTTCTCCTTATCTAGGTCCCTGATTGCTTTGCAACTGGGTGGCCATCTATGTGCTTCGCCTTGATCTATCCTTATCTGACCGTGTTTGTGTTTTCTGACTGCATCCATGCTACTGAGACGTATATGATCTAAGTGCTGCATACCCAAAGCATTGTTCCCCCTCGAACTTTTCTGGACTTGCTCATGCTTTATTATCACAGCTTATTTCATTCCTAAGCTTGGCGGTCACTATTCGCCTTCCCTACTTAATTAAACAACTTAGTCTCAATCCACCGACTAATCCAAACTCTTCGGATTACCCTCTCGCTCTCTTACCTCGCGCAGCCCACTGAGGCGTCACTGTTCACGGTACAGTTAATGTAAATTTTTTATGAAACACAGGTACTTGAGATAGTTAGTCTATAATGACACATACAATGTGAGGTTCCTTAGTAAAAGCAATTTTGCGACTGCACTTTTTCTCTGTGTTCCAGATGCACCGTTGTTGTCTGTTTGTGTCGCTGCCTTTGTTCGTTGTCTTGTTCTCCGAGATTTCCACGGAACCGGTGGCCAGAAACCGAGGATACGTCCACTGCTTTGACCTCAACACTTCAAAAAGCACAATATTCCCTAATCTGGAAATGGATGAATAATTATTACGCTGCCATATTACTTACCGGATGGACAAGGCGCTTGTTGGTTATCGTGAACGGGTGCCACTATATTGAGGTCTGAACAATCAGGTTCAGCTTGCCTCTTCTTCACATAATTCTTACTCCGATTTCACTTGATGACATTTAATGCCAACTCAGATATTTGCTTCGACCGATGGGCAGATTTTCCTGCCTATGCTACGCATCTAAGTTGAAATTTTTCTAACACAATACTCGCTTTCACTATGGCAAGAACAAATGGATTCGTCCATTTTCGTTACGGAAATTCTTTTCACTTACCAAATATTGTGCAACCCGCACTACTTTTACCGTCCATTTGTTCCTGGATGCCAGTGTCCCCAATCAACAGAACTTACCCTAGGAGGATTTCGTTTACATTTATCCGGACTATTTGCAGCTTTTTCGAGTCTGGACAATTGCGTTTGGCCATTCTACTTCCTCTAATAATTGGTTCAACATCATATTACTGGGTACCCCTCGGAGATATTACACAGTTCTACAGACGACAAATACAAAACATTCCAACCTCTTCGATTTATAGTTTACCTACCGTGCCGTTCCGTCATGAAGTGACAGGACTCATGGATGATACAGTCCTGCGCCCATCGTGCATCAGCCATCGAAAGTATGGATGTAACCTGACTGTGATTAACAGAACCAATAATCGGTCAATAAGTAGCATTGCCAATTGCAGCTTGTCGTTCGAACGCATCGATGGCAGTGTTCCAGGGCGTGATGGATTTTTGCTTGGCAAGCGGTCTCCCTACAAAAAGCCACAGAAGTCCGTTTAACAACACTGCGACTTGGCAGAGTTGACTCGCCATTGAATAAAGTCACAACCAATGCGTTCACACTGACAAGCTGACCAGGACTACATACTACCATGCTTGGTACGCCCAGACAAGTTCGTATCTGCACATTTCGTCTCCACATCTTTTGCTGCGCCTTCACCTTTGTTCTTTATGCTGCACTCACATGAATGTATGGTGTAAGCACTGAACGTGTTCTTAGCCAGCCCTTTTCTAATTGATCAGTTCTAGTCTTCGATCTATTCCTGTCTTAATTGTTACTGCTCTTTACGGCAGAACGACTGTGCCCATACGAACGTGCCCGAACTCACGACAATTGGCCTACTTCATTTATACTTCTGTCCTATTTGTACAGTTTCGAATAGGCACGTCCGGAAACACTCCGATTGTCACTGTTACAATTGCCATGATATGTCTGTATAATTGCACTTAATTGATCATGCCCTCGCGGGCATGCCTTGCATAGCCGAGAATAAATGTTTATTTATTTATTTATTTACAATACTGTAGCAAAACCATCGCTCAAAGGGACCTGGAATGGCGGAAACGTATAGGTAGCATCGCGAACAGTTACTACGTGTTCTACCCTTAACTTGACTTCCACAGTAAAGCATACAAAGCATATAGACGGCAGAGGGGAGCGATATTGGGAATCGAAATAATTGTGAAGATGAGACCGCTTGAAATTTTAGTATAAGGCACGGTCTGATGGCCGTACAATGGTAAAAACAGGATCGAGCAGAGAAGGTATTGCCCACTAGGGCTGTAGGGAGAAAACTGTTGCACTGCCAGCGCTAAAAGGAGTCAGAAGTAACGGAATAATATTACAGCAGTGTTAAATTTACCACATGTTCCACTCCAAATTTCCGTTGAGCTTAGTCTATAATATGAGCGTCGTTTCCTCTACACTTTATTTTTCCGTATCTACTTCATTGTTGTTGGGGTGAACACCAACGTACGCCTTCAGGTCACGCATCTTTCCTCCACGCGCTCAACGTTCTATATGCAGCTGTGACCGTACCGCTAAGCTGACCAACTGATATGGAACTAACACACCGTCCATCAAGCTGCGACACTTACCAGTTGTTTTCTACCTACCTACGAAGTATTGCCTTTACCCTTCAGACACTCGATCTAATACGACCCACGTACGCCTCGGACACCGAAGCCATCGGATCCCTCGAAAGGACGCTTTTCGCTCAGCCAACTAAAAGTGGGTGCACTATGACTGCGATTAGCTGCGGGGAAAATCGGTCGTAAAGTGAAGTTGACAATGGCTCATTTCTATTCAACTTGTGATTAACGGAGGCGTGTTGCAGGACTAATGGGTTTTCGCCCAGCAAACTTTACCCCTATAACGGTCACAAATAGCTTCATAAAACCCTGCGATGTCGTAATGTTACTCGCCACAAAGATAAAGTCACTGTCCACTGCTAAAATATGACAATGATCCCGGCAACCAAAATTTGTGAGCACAGCAGCATATTAACAAAGCCTGAACCTTTCATAGGACTGTTTTCATTATACATTCTATCAGGTTCCTGTGCACACGAATTAACGGAGATCAACCTCTGAAACTATTTGAACCCACATGCAGTATTTCCGTGACGGAAAGTCTTATAGATTTTACAGTGCTGTTGCGTCACATATCTTATTGACTCCAAGGAACATTCTTAGCACCCTTGCAAGTTGTTTATACAACATGTAGTGCCATTCATACTGCCATGTATTTACCAACTCCGTCGTTTGTTGTACATACGCTTAGTTTGTTGCTGTCACCCCGACAACCATTTGATAAGGTCTGGGCTGGCGTGTTTCGTTTCATGCAGAATAATATTTATTAATTGATTTCAATCAGAGTGGTAAAAGAGTGTACGGCATACCAATGTTTTGCGCTCCAGATACTATGTCAGTGGGTGCGTTTAACCGAACTGTTATCGCAGTTATCTAGTTAGCAGCAACTATCGCTATGATCAGGAAAATAAATTATGCATCCGACAACGTACCCTGCTCGCTTCGCCGGCTTCGCACAATACTAGACTTCAATGCATCCTGCAAATATGGTACTTGGGTACAAGTAAAACAAATTTTACCGCCGACGGATCCAATAATCCTAACTCCACAACAAGCGTCTAGTTTATACCAGGTGAATGTAAGCCACAACAACTCCATCACGAAACCCAACATAACCTCCTTTTTATCCAGCTCTTATATCTACTGAGCCATATCCTACAATACCTATAGATGGCACAGTAGCTACCCGCGAGGTTTTCGTGTCATCTAGAAAACTAGAAGAACCCAGCCGTGCTTTTTCGATCATCCTTAAAAACTGGAGGTCCCTTAATAAGGAAAAACACACTTTACGCTTCTTGATTGTCCGTACTGCACCCGAAGCAAATATTTTAACTGAACCTTAGTTTGCATTAAGCAACGTCATTGATTCATACTTGCTTCCTAGCTAGCAGTTGTATAGACAAGTCCATATGCATAAACAAGGTGGACGGAATGCTAGTTACATAAAACAAATAGCCCAGTAAAATTAACAGCGTCCGCACTACTGCGAAAAAGAAACCTAAATGGATAATAACGGATATCGTTGGAACCAAGTTGCTCTTTGGATGTATTTACACAGCCACTGCGACATCTTATGCAAGTGCTAAGGCGCGCATAGCCCCTTTCGCGCATGCCGCATGCCAACCTTTTGAATACCGACTGGTCTCAGGGGATTTCAACTTATTCGATCTGAACTAGTTCCAAACTACCTCACCGATCAAGTATGCCAGCATGTTAGCCTACACCAACCTGCGAATTTGAGTGTAACATATCGCAACCGCTCCCAGGGCAAACCATATATTAGACTTAGTGTTCACAATATGCATCCACAAAGCGCGCATATCATTAGGCCAGGGTTTCTGAGCAGCAAACATAGAATAGTACATCGCAAATTGCACCTAAAACGCCTTGTCACATGTCCCGCCGAAACAGTCTAACCTGCAAGTTACCGCCCGTTGTAGTCTATAAACAGACTTACTTTGCCCATGATTGTTAGGTCGAGGAACGGTGGTGCGTTCTTTATAGCAGACTCCATGAAGCATTCGGTTGAACTAGCTTACGAGTAAATCTGCTACTGCCTGTACTGCTTGACTACATTTGTCGTTCAAAGGGAAGCTTAGCAAAAGATACTAAGCAAACTCTGCTAGTAAGAATTCCCCAGCTGCAACACTCCAATCGCACAGCGTACACCTTTTCCGTGTCATATAGGAAACTGAAGACGCAAACCAGTTAGCTGCCAGGAGTGTGCAGGTTAAAACTATCAAGGTATAAGTAGCAAGCTCCAATGTTAACAGGTCTAAGTAACTCAGCTGGCTGTTGCGTTCCAGCACCCTTCAGTCTAGGAACAAGATCTCCGTCATATGCAATGATATTATCAATATATCTGATGGTCCACATATTGTAAGTGAAGGATTCAACTCTTATTTTAATTTATCTCCATGAACGGAAGTAAGTGCACCCAGCGACGAGCTGCGCATGTCTACCAACCAGTCACTCTGCAATTGTGCGGTTCGGCTTAAAATGTATCCGATCCGCACCTACGAATGATAAACCACGATTGAAAGTCATTTCATACTGTATTTCAGCCATCTAAATCAGGATCTGCGGCAATGACCTTCCCTTCCTAAAACTTATAACCCTATAAATGTATAAAGGTCAACATCCTTCCGCTTGGAAAGATTCTATCATCAGGCCACGCCAAAAGAGATGTTTACGAAAACTAAACACTTGCGATAGATTAGCAAAACTGGAGCTGTTTAGCAAAGGAAATTAGTCGCCGTACACGTACACAGCAACAGTCACAGAGGTGCAGCGTTATTTCATATGGAACATTACACCGCTGCAGCAGACATACGGTTGCAGGACAAGCGATACTGGGAACCAACAGTTGTGGAATATAATGGCGCGAAGGCGCTTTAAACTAGTAGGTGAACTACCCAAGTGCGGAGCTCTACGGGGTCATGGGTAAGACGATTGTACGCAGTGGGCAGTGTGGTCAACAGTTGGATTAACTATCTAGCAGGGATCGCAAGTAGTTGCAAGGTTAAGGGAAAAAACTGTCGAGCAGTCAGTTATTTGGAGGTGAAGTAATTTATAGGACCAAATGCCGTGGCTGAAATAACCTTACGGTTGCTGAGTAAGGTGTACTAGGCACTATACTTTGTGGAATGACATGGCGCAATTTCGCTTTAAAAATTTGCGTACACCACATGAATGTGAAGTTCTGCCGTGTCAAAGCTAAGGCAATGTGACGTACAGAGCAGTAAGGAGACTAGCCGGATTAACTGCGTAGCAGACTCCGCTATTGATTAAGAGGTTAAAAGAATGTGAGATAGGGAGCCTGTGCAATGTTGTTATTATTAAAAGGAGAACAATTACTGGCAATTCCGAGTGATGTCCGCTTGGTGGGCTATATATATATATATGCCAAAGGTAGGTCGGTGGAGCGGTGAAGTTAGGTGCTGCGTAAGGTTAAACGAAAGCCAGATCCAGAGGTAAGAGAAGTAAGCCTAGGCAAGTGAAGCAGCAGGACTACGCAAGGGTAATAGAGCGATGTGACGAAGGCCTATGCAGTGTTCCTTCTTTTATGTAGGAGAATAATTATTAATGATGTCAGCTTAGGGGATCGACATTGGTGGGCAACTCTGTCAAATACTTGAAGCCCTTCTCACAAAAGTGCGATGCTACAGCGTGAAAGATAAGTCGGTGGAGCAGCATAGATAGGTGGGACGTACGTGGAAATGAAAGTTAGTTCTAAACTAATATACGAAAGAGTAAGTCTAGGTAAGTGATACGAAGCCTGGTAAACAGGGACTATGCAGTGTTGTGATAATAAAATGGGAACAAGTAATGGTCTTGCCGAATGATGTCAGCTTAGGAGGTGGATATAAATGGGCTATGTTGTTAAGTATATCAAGTCCTTTGCACGTAACTGCAAAGCTAAGGGTTAATGGATAGTGGATGGTGTAGCGTCGGTAAGTAGGGCGTAGAGCGAGGTATACTCCATGGCCAGGTGGATAATTGGACGAGTATGACTACCCAATAAACAATGAACAATGATATATAACGGGTAAAAAGCTAGTGCTTGACAGGTCCGGTTGGGTGTTTAGCATGAAAAAGATGGATCAGGGATAATGGAGTCGTCAGATCAGGCGATTACAGATTTAACTGCGCTGCCGTATAAAAGGATTTTAAAATGAGAATGTACGTACGCAAAGCAACAGGGGAGTGGTTATTGTGCACATCATAGGCGAAAAATAATAATAATGATATCAAGGACAAAGCTTACTCGTGTGCAACTACCTTGGGTCGACTTGCTACAGAAATCCAGTTTCTAAAGTAATAGCGCTTATCAAATTTCGTTCAAGGGGTTTGAAGGGACTCATTCTCGAGTAGGGTTATGGCACTATCTACTGTTTGTTGTGTAGTAGTGCCAGCATCTGGTGGTCATGGACTATAGCATATAGTGTAAATGCGACAGAGTATCGTCAAAGCGTTTTTTGGAAAGGGATAGGGTGGGTGCATTAATTACATGTTCCGGGAGGGCGTTCCAAGGCTGTGCCACTCGAATGGAGAAATAGTTTCGTCGACATTCCAGGCGGCTGTACTGCGTGACAAACTTAGACAGGTGACCTCTTAGCGAGGTGTTTTGACTGAGTATTAGAAGGGAATGGCATGTGTGGTTGGGGTCTCTCAGCATTAGGTACACCATTATGAGATCGGTCCTTAGACGCCGATAACCTCCACAGTATATTTTGAGGGTCTTCGGCCTGAGTGGGTAGGGGAGGCTGGTCAAACCTCTGACGCTCTTCGTTGCCCTGCGTTGTGCAGTATCGAGCACGATGAGATGGTGCTTGAGCCAAGATTGCCACGCTTGGATAGCGTATTCCGCGTGCGGCCTTACGTACGCACTAAGCATTTTTGGAAAGGTCGAAGAGTCAAACTTCCCGAAAGCTCTACAATGAAGGCCGATGTACTGGTTTGCTTTCTTAAATGCCTTTTCAGTCTGCTTCAAGCAACCGAGGTCCTCTTGAACTAGCACGCCGAGATCTCACTCGTGAGAAGCCCGCTGTAGAATTTGTGGTCCTAGCCGGTACTTGTGCATACTCTTGTGCCGTATGCTGGGAATTTTGCAATTGGTGACGTTGAAATGCAGCATGTTCTCGATGGACCATATGTAGGCTTCGTCCAGGCCCTCCTGCAACGCTGTGGGATCCTCCACTGCAGATATAGTACGCCATACATACAGGTCATCAGCAAATAATAAGCAGTTAGAAGATAGCACTCTAGCGAGAGCATTTGTGAAAACCAGGAACAGGCGGGGTCCAAGTACCGAGCCTTGAGGCACGCCACACTGAACTTCGATGGATTCCGACAGGTTGCTTCGCATCCTCACATTCAGGTGACGTTGCACGAGAAAGTCTCCTATCCAGCCCAGAACAGGATCGCCGATTCTATATTTCTGGAGTTTGTGGAGGAGAATGCGATAGTCTATACGGTCGAACACCTTTGAGAAACACAAGTAGGCCGCGTCGACTCCTACACCAGCGTCCACAGATTCCGTCCAGCTTGCACGAGCAATCAACCGATTAGCGGTACACTGGCGAGTTTGGCGAAATCCATGCTGCTCCGGAACGAGAATTTTGTTGTTCTCCAGGTACCCCTTCAAAGCATCAGCTACAATGGACTCCATAACCTTGGCGATCACGGGAAGTAGTGTTACCGGGCGATAATTTGCTGGTGCAGCATGGATACCACTTTTTTAGATTGGCGTGGTGATTCCGTGCTTCCTCATCGTGGGGACGTACCTCTCGTTCAGACATCGTTGAACCCAAATTGCTGGTGGCGCCGCCAAACTCATAACAGTAACGTTCAACGCCTTCGGGCGAATGCCGTCCGCACCCGGGGAGCTGAACTCGCGCAGGGAAATCAGCCTCTTCAGTAAAGCTGCGGAGGTGAACGATATGTGATTTAGCCCTCATGGTGGCATTATCTGCTTAAGCGGGATGCATGATGATTGCACGCTTTGGAAAGTACGGCCAAGGTGTCCAAGAACGTTGGCCGCCTCTTGTGCGGTTTGGGCTAACCCGCGTGCTGTGTGCAGAGCAGGAATACGCGATTAACACGGCACAAATTGTTTACGTGTCTGTATAGCAGTTTGGGATTGTAGCAAAACTTTTCCACTAGACCTTGTTGGTTCTTCAGTTTATCCTCCCAGACGAGGTTGGCACAGTGGCTCTATTGTATTGTGTGGAAATCCCAGGTATGATCGTTCGTGAAGGCTATGTAGTTGTGCCTTGCCAAGTCCCTTAATGTCATGCATTTACGTGTCCTGCTCCTTACGAAAGCCTTCATCCTTTTAGGCCGGCCGAGTTTGATTTCAGTTGTCCTTGCCACGAGCTTGGTAAATATGTTGACGAATTCTCCGCAGGCCCTTTCAGTGGTTAATTAAGCTAATAAAGACTAGTTTGTTGCATTAATGAGGTCGGACAGGTCGTCATAGTTGGTTACGACATGATATTGTTGAGCATTCTCTTTAGGATGGGCCGCGTAGCACATGTAATGAAACACTAGCTTTGCATGATCACTGCGGCCCAAAGGAGTACCGGTTACCGCACTCTCGACCTTCAGTTCTTCATTGGTGAATATTCGGTTCAAAATGGATGGCCCGGCAGTTCCCCTGAACCTGGTGGGCGTAGTGACGTGGCCATAAAGCGGGAAGTCTGAAACCAGATCTTGTAAAACTGCATTTTATTGCTCTCCTGGTGTGGTCTGGGATTCGAGAGCATGTAAGTTGAAGGCACCGGTGACTAGAATGTGACTGTACTTCCTGTTTATCACTTGCCTCAATGCAGCCATCAAATGGCAGTCCGTCTCAGGAGTAGACGATGGTGGGCGGTAAACAATAACCAATAGGCCAAGATCGCCCCCTCTCAACCGGAAATTGCACCAAATGAAGTCAGGCACGTCGGTTTCTGAATCGTTTATGGGTTCGCATTACATGCTGTTACGAAAGTAGAGGGATACCCCACCACCTGTGCTGGTTTGATCCTTCCGAAAAACATACATACCTGTAAGCCCAATTTCAGCATCTGTTATCTCGCAGCACAACTACGTTTCAATGACAGCGATTAGGTTCCAAGCTGCTGACGCGTGTCGAAGTCTTAATTCAGCCAATTTGCTGAGTAGACCTTGGGCATTTGTGTACATGCATGTGAGCTACTTGGAGACCAAAAGTGTGTTGGATTGGATGGGTGAAGCAAGTGAGTTTAGGCCGACCAATAAAGGGTCGGTGACTAATCGTTGTTTGGATGGGTTGCAGACTTTCGTGGCGAATTTGGTATCTAGTCATGTATCGGATACCCCGCCTCCTGGTGCTTGCTCGTGCTCTGTTGTCCACTCCGGATGGCATGGCTACTGTTGAAACCGTCCCCGAGTCGGGTCCTGCAGTTGACGTTTCCATTAGGAGTTGTGCCTCTAATGAATTATCATTAGAAGAAACTGGTATTCCCGGTGCTTTCAGACGAATTTCTGTGGCCAATCTGCAACGGAATTTAGTCCAGTTCTTTAGCGTGGTTCGTGCCGTTAGTTCTAACTGTAACACAAGTTTTAATAGTCGGGGACCGCACCCGTATAGTTCGGTGATTTGGGAATCCTTGTCAACGAGATGACCACGACATTTTGGAGAGAAAGTGCCTCCCGGATGTAGTGCCAGTGCACGCGGCCGTGTATCTGAGCATCGTCGGAAGAGGAATCAGTAAGCTCAGGAACACCGTGAGCAATCACTTTTTTCTTATCTTGACTTTTATTGCACCTATCTTTGTTATCGGGATCTCTTGAACGTTCTTTCCACGGGATTTCGGGTAGTATGCGCACTCCACTTGAGTCGTTGCGGAGACGATTCGCAGACAGCAGAACGGCCACAGTCTCGTCCGCCGAGTTTAGTGTTACCCGAAGTAACCGGGGTTCGCCGTAGTGCAACGCGTTTGGGTGGCGCGAGATTCTTTGTAATGTCGTGGGCTTAGCATGGACACCGCTCGACGTACAGATGGAGCCCCGCCGGTTTCGATCGTCCGTCAACTTACCCTTAATTGTATTGGATTTGGATTCGGGGACATTCGTGCATACGAGGTTTAAGGCACCACGGTTACGCAAGGTGGCTACTGGTTTTGGCTTTGGAGGCTTAGTATCCGGTGCTTTTGTTGAACTTGTGAACGGCACTGATGGGCGCCATACGTGCTGCGACACTTCGGTTTTCTCTAATCCGGGCACAAAGGTTACCGGTGCTCTTTTCGGTGTTTACTTGACGGCAGTCGATGCGTACGTTGCCGGGTTGTTCACTATTGCTGGTTTACTGTAGCTCACGGTCTCGTGGGCACCGAACAGACTGCTAGGTGCAGCACACGGTACCGAACTTGAGGCAGGCGCGCTGCAG